>JAJONR010004177.1:0-35275 GCA_029582245.1 Solanum etuberosum
TTTCTAAACAAGGTTCAACAAAAGCTTATACCAAGATTTCAAACACTCAAACATGAGTTTCAGGTTTTCAACCACAATATTCAAACAAGTCTACCTAAAATGAACCCCTAAATGCCTATTTATAGTTTTAGGACATTATTACATAAAAGGGCCCAAAAGTGACCCGAAATGGCCAATGGGCGAGCTAAGTCGGGCTCGCCCAATCCTCTTGGTGATCCGCCCATTGGGTCGGCGAGGGATCCTGCGTGGTTCCTGCTTCCAGCCACTCCTGGAACTTTCGGTGGTCTTGGTGTCAATGGGCATAGCCGAATGATAGCTCGCCGAATGAGTAGATTCCTTTTGTAGCTCCTTGGAACCTTAGGCGATCTTGGAACCCTCACCAAGTGAGTTTGGCGAGTCGCCGAAGTGGTTTCCAGCTTGCCAAATGAGGCAACGTCTTCACTTGCTCCTCCTTGCTTCGTTAGACCTCCCACACTCCAAGCTATCATTCAAATATGGTGTTGCTCAACTGGGAGCTCCTTCAAAGCGCGTATGTTACCATGCAAGGCATGGAAGCCCCTCCTTGTCATCAACTCAAACCCAAGAACCTCCATCCTTGTGAACAATCCATCAATACGTTGTTCGTAAGTGGATGGCTCTGAGGTAATCTGGATTGCATCATTCTCCCCTTCTTGAAAAGGATTCGTCCTCGAATCCAAACCTTGCAAAACCATAGGAGAAGCAAACAGGAACAAGATCCCCATGGCATGAGGGTTAACGTGCAATAACAATTTCATCACCATGCCAAGGATGCACAAATTTAACATATAACCAAGCATCAAAAATATCAACAAAGGGTTTGTAACCCATCAAGGTAATAGATACTTGGCTACTTAAGAAACATTGACAAAGGGGTAGAGCGAAGGAACCAATACACTTAAACAACTTCTCATATGTAAGTCCTCATTGGTTCCACATTCAAACAAGCACAAGACCTCCCTTCTGTCAAGCAGCATATGATACTTGTCATCTAGACCAAGCATCACTCCACAAGTGCCACAATTCAAATTACTACCGGGGTCAAATGGAAAGGAAATCCATGAACTTAGATTAAGTACTCCCCCATTTGCCCGATTGGCACGCTGATCTTCTAACAACATACTCCACTCAAAAGCGCGAGCATTATCATATGTAAACAAGTAATAGAGAAAGGAGTTTCGCAAATCAACTTCCTCTAGGGTGTTTTCATAGGTATGATTACGAATAGGCTCAAAATCATTGGTCATACCATTAAAAATTGAAACACACCAAGAGGAAGAGGTAATGGGAAAAAAAAACCACCTTCCTTCTCATCACATTCCTTCCCCACAAGAGTACTCTCATCTACCAAGAAGAGATTTCCATCTTTGGGAGGAAAAGCTTCACACCATAGTGGGTTACTATAAGAAGTATAGCTATCAAGAACTACACTACTCTCATGATTCACACCACTAGGTACATCACTAGGAGTGATTTCATCATCTTCAAATAAGATATGTACTTAAAGAGGGAATGATCAACCACCAGGGAAGAATTAAAACATTCAAGTTCACCCTTAAAAAGACACATATAATTTTTCGAAGAATTTTCAAGCACATGATCTCTATGCGCAAAACAAGCAATCGGATTTTCCACAAAAGATATGCTCAAAGAGTCACTCCTATTCAAATGATCAACATTATCATTAGTATCACCAAATTGAGGTTCCTTAATCACATCACAAGAACCCTACATTAATGAACTACACTCACAAGCAGGTTGATCAACACAGTTATCACATGATAATGAACTATCATTCCAAGCATGGGTGTCAATACTAGGTGGACACAAATCGATCTTACTAGAAGAATCAATTCGGTCATCAATAGGATCAACTAGTGTATCCACACTCTCAACAAGTACATTATCAACACATGGTAAAGAAACATTAGGCTCACTTAAAGACAAGCTATCATTTACACTTTGTTCATTTGCAATGGTAAAAGTGTTAAGTTTAGCTATTGTACATTGAGGCTCGCAAGAAAGATCTTCTTTACCTTGGAATGACACTCCCGTAGGAATGTTTGGACATACCACAAGTGCATCCATCGCACCTTCGATTGTAGGCTCTTTGTTGGGAACTCGTGTTCCTCAATTCATCACGCTTGTACCTACATAAGAATCCTTACCAAGTGAAGGATGAACAAAAAAGTTAGATTGAGACTGTGGCAACTCTCTCACTTCACTCTCCTCAACCTCTCATTTTTCCACTCTAAGGTTGCCACCTTGCTCTCCCTTACTCCTCTCAATCTTTTGTCTCTCATTTTCCACCTTAAGAAGAGGAAATAGATGTGTTCCCCATTGATCTACAACATACTTGGACCATTTCTGCTTGTTTGGGACCCTATGTTCGTTAAACCAATTGGCTCCCAAACATAAGTGACAAAAGTCCATGGGACTTATATCACACCAAACCTCCTCATAGTATTCACTGCATGTGAAAGAGACCTCAACCCCTTCGGTAACCTTATATCCCTCCATGGTGTATGGATAACGCTTGGATAGTCGAGGTAGTCCCAAGTAGGCTACCATAGATGGAATGATGTTGTTTTTATTGTACCCATCATCGAGGACAAGATCAAGCCCCAAAACCCCATAAATGTCAACCTTCGTCCTAAGAACTTGTCTTCTCGGATCGACATTATAAAGCTTTGTGTATCCCTTTGGCACATACTTGAACCTCATAAGCCCTTTCAATTCTTCCCATGTCAATGATGGGTATTTCCATTGAGTGTTCAGATCTTTCCCGCTTGATTTCACCAACCCAATGCAAGACCTTTTAAGTGTAGAAGGGCATACAAGGGTCGCTCTTTACCTCTCAAATCATGGTTTTGAAAAGTTCATTCACATTGCCACTCCCAATCAAGATATGCCTCGGTAATCACGCCTTCCTTCAAAGATAGGAAAGTTAATCCTTTTGGTACCGAAACCCTTGACACATCCCTCATACCTGCCTTGGTTCCTATATCCCGACAAGTGTGCATTACCATGAGAAGTATAGGATATAGTATCCGTAGACATTAGAATTGCACACTCTCTTCTTCCCATTGGATGGCTTTGACTTGAGCTAGTGTATCATACACATCGCTTCGACTAGGGTAAGGATTACCACAAGATAAAGAATATGAATCTTCACAAGCCTTAGGGGCATACTCCTCATAATTCTTATATAAGAGAGTATTATACCTCACCTCACCTTCATCCTTGGAGTGGGAAGTGTAATATTTTCTGGAATCATCATAGGAACCATCTTCACTCTCGGAGTGGGAGTAAGATCTCTCACAACCTCGATCATCATCATAGGAGCCATCACAAGGTTCTTCATACTCTCCATCTTTACCATCAGAGCTAGGTTCACCATTTTCCTCATATTCTCCTCCGGAATAGCAGCTCTCATTCTCATTCAGCTCTTGATCATGGCTATCATCATAGCCTCCATAATCACCAGCATACTCACATCCATAGCCCCCATCACTACAATCACAATCTCCCATATCATAGTCACATGTGTCCGAGGCTATTGAGGACATGCTTCCTTATAACTCCTTTGTACCTACAAAACGACTTCTCACAAAAACAACAAACAACGTTAGCGTTAGTAAAATGAACTCACAATTACTCGTGTTTACACACCTTTGATTGCCTCTCAAATTGGCACGGCTAATGTTGAAGATTGCTTATACTCGGTTGATCACAAAGGTGTCAATCCTACTCTTGGTCAGAATAGATTTTTGTTTAAAGAAAGGACGGACGACTCGATTAAAGAAAAATAGACTTGAATCAAGAAGCTATCTACGAAGTAAAATGAATAAAAGCATGAAAAGAAAAGGCACTAACAAAGAAGTTAATTCAAGAACCAATAGTCAACAAGTAGAGTAATTACGAGTTAAAAATCAGCTTAGGAATCTTGACAACGAACTAGAATCAAAAGAAAAGAAACTAGGAATTAGAACCTGAGATTAGGGTCATAAAACTAGTTTCCGATAGCGAAATGGCCTATTTTCTTTGCCAAAAGTGAAGTTCAGCTCGCCAACTTGAAGATGGGATCGCCAAACTTGACAATCTGCCAAGCAAACTCGGCGATCTGGATGGAAGTTCGGCGATACGCCGAATGGACTCGGCGAACCAGGCTGAGTCAGCCGAATTTTCCAGTAGCACCAGCAAAAACAAGACCAACTCGGCGACCTAACTGCCCAAAGGGCGAGGCGCCGAGTTGACTGGGCGATCCAAGTCGGGGCTCGCCCAATGTCCTCAAGCTGCACCTGCAAAATTCCAAAAATTGAACCTCTGTGGTCCCCCTCTGCCCTTGTCCTTTAGTATTTACCCTTTTTTGGTAAATTCCCTTTGTACAAACACTTTTACACTTTCTCTTTCTTCTCTTTTGGAATCAAACTCCTTCTTTTTGAATATTCTTCCCTTTGAAGATTTGAATGTTCTTCAAGAACTTTAAGAACAAGATGAAAACCCAAAATAAAACCCTCCAGATTTTTAGCTCGGAATTTCACGAAATTCGAGATACATGCTCTCCTTGATATGGGGAACAACACCCAATACCTTTTAGCTCTCAATTCCTTGCCAAAACTTCCAGATTTCAAAACCCACTTGTGTCTTCTTGAAGCTTCTTCAACCTCCAAAGGTGGTTTCTTCAATAGTGAACCAAAATCATTCAAATCTCAGGCCTAGACTCAAATAAGGTTAGGGAACAATATTCCAACATTAGAAACTTCAAACAAGACACAAATCATCAAACCCATTTTGGAAATTTCTTAAAAAACGTTTTGAACACTTTTTTTTGGTTTTCGTAACAAACCCAAGACTAGATTTGTAGGAACGAAACTGACCCTTGCTCTGATACCAAATGATGTAATTCTCACAAGGAGAATCACAATAAAATGCAGAAATCAAAATTGAAAAGTAAAGATAGATAGACACAAAAAGAGGAAACAAAAAGCAACCAAAGGGTATATTAAACCCAATGACCTCAATCCGTTAATCCTATAAGAAGCACCTAACTCTTACGACGACCTCAAGGAAATCGATATCCAAAGCAACCGACGTTTCTAAACAAGGTTCAACAAAAGGTTATACCAAGCTTTCAAACACTCAAACATGAGTTTCAGGTTTTCAACCACAATATTCAAACAAGTCTACCTAAAATGAGCCCCTATATGCCTATTTATAGTTTTAGGACATTATTACATAAAAGGGGGCCCAAAAGTGACCCAAAATGGCCAATGGGCGAGCTAAGTCGGGCTCGCCCAATCGTCTTGGCGATCCGCCCATTGGGTCGGCGAGGGATCCTGTGTGGTTCCTGCATCCAGCCACTCCTGGAACTTTGGTGGTCTTGGTGTCAATGGGCGATGCACCGAATGATCTCCAGCTCGCCGAATGAGCATCTTCCCTTTGTAGCTCCTTCGAACCTTAGGCGATCTTGGAACCCTCACCAAGTGAGTTTGGTGAGTCGCCGAAGTGGTTTCCAGCTTGCCAAATGAGGCAACATCTTCACTTTCTCCTCCTTCCTTCGTTAGACCTCCCACACTCCAAGCTATCATCCAAACATGGTGTTGCTCAACTGGGAGATTCTTCAAAGCGCGTATGTTACCATGCAAGGCAAGAACCTCCATCCTTGTGAACAATCCATCAATACATTGAAGTTCGTGAGTGGATGGCTCGGAGGCAATCTGGATTGCATCATTCTCCCCTTCTTGAAAAGGATTCGTCCTAGAATCCACACCTTGCAAAACCATAGGGGAAGCAAACAGGAACAAGATCCTCATGGCATGAGGGTTAAGGTTAGCAATAACAATTTCATCACCATGCCAAGGATACACAAATTTAACATATAACCAAGCATAAAAAATATCAACAGAGGGTTTGTAACCCATCAAGGTAATAGATACTTGGCAACTTAAGAAACATTGACAAAGGGGTAGAGCGAAGGAACCAATACACTTAAACAACTTCATATGTAAGTCCTCATTGGTTCCACATTCAAACAAGGAAAAGACCTCCCTTCTGTCAAGCAGCATATGATACTTGTCATCTAGACCAAGCATCACTCCACAAGTACCACAATTCAAATTACTACCAGGGTCAAATGGAAAGGAAATCCATGAACTTGGATTAAGTACTCCCCCTTTTGCCCGATTGGCAACATTATATTCTAACAACATACTCCACTCAAAAGCGCGAGCATCATCATATGTAAACAAGTAATAGAGAAAGGTGTCTCGCAAATCAACTTCCTCTAGGGTGTTTTCATAAGTATGATTCCGAATAGGCTCAAAATCATTGGTCATACCATTAAGAATTGAAACACAGCAAAAAGGAGAGGTAATGGGAAAACAAACACCACTTTCCTTCTCATCACATTCCTTCCCCACAAGAGTACTCTCATCTTCCAAGAAGAGATTTCCATCTTCGGGAAGAAAAGCTTCACACCATAGTGGGTTACTATAAGAAGTATAGCTATCAAGAACTACACTACTCTCATGATTCACACCACTAGGTACATCACTAGGAGTGATTTCATCATATTCAAATAAGATATTGAACTTAAAGAGGGAATGATCCAGGGAAGAATTAAAACATGCAAGTTCACCCTCAAAAAGACACATATCATTTTTCGAAGCATTTTCAAGCACATGATCTCTATGAGTAAAACAATCAATCGGATCTTCCACAAAAGATATGCTCAAAGAGTCACTCCTATTCAAATTATCAACATTATCATTAGTATCACCAAATTGAGGTTCCTTAATCACATCACAAGAACCCTACATTAGTGAACTACACTCACAAGCAGGTTGATCAACACAGTTATCATATGATAATGAACTATCATTCCAAGCACGGGTGTCAACACTAGGTGGACACAAATCAATCTTACTAGAAGAATCAATTCGGTCATCAATAGGATCAACTAGTGTATCCACACTCTCAACAAGTACATTATTAACACATGGTTAAGAAACATTAGTGTCACTTAAAGACAAGCTATCATTTACACTTTGTTCATTTGCAATGATAAAAGTGTTAAGTTTAGCTATTGTACCTTGACGCCTGCAAGAAAGATCTTTACCTTGGAATGACACTCCCGTAGGAATGTTGGGACATCCCACAAGTGCATCCATCACACCTTCGATTGTAGGCTTTTTGTTGGGAATTCGTGTTCCTCCATTCATCACACTTGTACCTACATAAGAATCCTTACCAAGTGAAGGATGAACAAAAAGGTTAGATTGAGATTGTTGCAACCCTCTCACTTCACTCCCCTCAACCTCTCATTTTTCCACTCTAAGGTTGCCACCTTGCTCTCCGTTACTCCTCTCAATATTTTGTCTCTCATTTTTCACCTTAGGAAGAGGAAATAGATGTGTTCCCCATTGATCCACAACATACTTGGACCATTTCTGATCATTTGGGACCCTATGTTCATTAAACCAATTGTCTCCCAAACATAAGTGACAAAAGTCCATGGGAATTATATCACACCAAACCTCCTCATAGTATTCACCACGTGTGAAAGAGACCTTTACCCCTTCGGTAACCTTACATCCCTCCATGCTGTATGGATAACGCCTGGATAGTCGAGGTAGTCCCAAGTAGGCTACCATAGATGGAGTGATGTAGTTTTGATTGTACCCATCATCGAGGACAAGATAAAGCCCCAAAACCCCACAAATATCAACCTTTGTCCTAAGACCTTGTCTTCTCGGATCAAAATTATATCACTAGATCATGGTTTGGATAATTTTTCTCATGTGGCCACAACTGCCTTGAGGCATAAGCTATTACTTTTCCATGTTGCATCAATACATATCCTAATCCCACTCCCGAAGCATCACAATACACTGTATACCTTCTGTGCCCTCTAGAAGTACCAATATAGGTGTGGAAGTCAATTTATTCTTCAGCTCTTGGAAGCTTCTTTCACATGCATCAATCCATTGAAACTTATTTTCTTTGTGTATTAGCTTTGTTAAGGATGCTGAAATGGAAGAGAATCCTTCAACGAACCTCCTATAATAACCTTCCATTCTATATGGAGGGATGGAGATAGGTTGAGTATCTGGAATCACATCAATACCAAACTCTACTTCTCGTTCTGGAGGCAAACCCAGAAGATCTTCAGGAAATACATCGGGAAATCATTTACCACCGGAATGGATTGAAGGGTTGGTGGCTCTGCATCTATATTTTTCACTCTCACCAGATGACATATGTATCCTTTGGACATCATCTTCTTTGCCTTAAGATAAGAAATAAATTTACCTCTTAGCGCCCCAATATTACCTTTCCATTCGAGGACGGCCTCTGTTGGAAAATGGAAATCCACTATCTTGGTTCAGCAATCTACCGTGGCATAACAAGAAGCTAACCAATCCATACCCATTATAACATCAAAATCTATCATTTCTAGTTCAACAAGGTTAGCCAGTATCAAGTTCACAAACAGTTACTATGCAACTACGATAGACCCTTCTAGCTATAATAGACTTGCCAACCGGCGTAGATACTTCAAATGGTTTAGCCAATAATTCTGGTATTTTTTCAAACTTCCCAGCAATCCATGGAGTGACATATGTGTAGGCCCCGGATCAATTAATGCATATACAATATGTGAAAAGATGGAAAATGTACTTGTAACCACATCCGGTGAGGCTTCCAAATTTTGTCGATCCCCTAGAGCATATGTGCGATTCTGAACTCTACTAGAATTAGCTGCTCCCCTAGCTCCTCTACCAAGATCAGTAGGCATCTGTCCCCTACCTAAAGAAGGTGCCGATGATGATGATGCAACAACTGATCTAGTAGGTTGTTCCACACCACCCACGCCCCTATGAGGGCAATTTCTCATCATATGACCCGGTGTACCACACCAAAAACAAGCATTTGTCCCAAACCAACATGCACCTAAATGATTTCTTCCACATTGTTTATAAGACTGTCGAGGAGGTCTTAATTGGCTCATACTTCCCTGCTCTTGGTGCCCCGCTGTTCGTGAACCTTGGCTTTCACCTCTTTGCCCAAACTGATTGCCCCTAGACTCTTGAAACCGAGGTGGGGCACTAGCTGTAGATAGGAAGATGATGGCGTAGGTGGTCTATTAAAGAACCGAGGCCAAAACTCACCTTGGGATGGCATAAACTGCCCTGTGGATTTGGCTCTCTTGGACTGCCCCCTTTCCAACTCTTGGGTCCTTCTTCTTTGTCTTTGAACCTCCAACTTTTGTGCAAAAGCTTGCATTCTTGCTATATCCATGTCTTTATTCAATGAAGCAATGGTACAATCTCTAACCAGATATGAATCCAATCTATCCACGTATTGATGAACTCTATCCCCCATAGTAGCTACAACATTAGGAGCGTACCTGGACAAGGAATTAAATTGGAGACTGTACGCCCTCACGCTCATATTCCCTTGGAGGAGATTTAAGAACTGATCTGCACGGGCCTCCCGAATCTCTAATGGTAGATAATGGTCAAGGAACGCGTTTTTAAAATCTTTCCAAATAATTAAAGGTGCACCTGTACCCCTAGATTGTTTCCAAGCCTCGTACAACAAAATGGCCACGCCCTTTAATCTATATACTTCTAGCTCAACTGCTTCTTTATCCGATACAGGCATAACATCCAAAGTCCGCTGGATTTGATCGATAAAGTCTTGCGCGTCTTCATTAAGATCTGACCCGTTGAATGATGGAGGGTCTAAATTAAGAAAATCACGTATCCGCACACTAGCAGCCCTGTCTGCACCTCTAGTACCTGCAATTGGACCCTCTTGCCCTTGGCCCGCAACTATACGAGTTAATAATTGGACCGCATTCTTTAAATCTTGCTCTGTAGCATTAACAGGGGGTTCTCAAGGTGCTGCTTCCCTCCTTAGATCTTCTGGAGATGGACACATCGGGGAAGTCATTGATAGAGACTCATCGTGAGCCTCAGTTTGTTCAGCACGCCTAGGTGGTGATTGGCTGGTCCCTTCTCCAACAGCCACATCTATTTGCTTACCTGTACTTTTACTCCTTATCATAACCGGCATCATTACTATAATAAAGCAATTCACAAGTTAGATACGATTCACCTACAACATGGTTCTATTGCACGATCTAAGAGATGAAAGAAAGAGACAACTCCTAAATGTCCCGTATCTTCCTGCCTATAGATGTGGTGCAAAACACATCCATAAGCAAGACTCTACATAGACACGGCTTTGTAGACTCCCTAGGATGACCTGCTCTGATACCACTTTTGTCACGCCTCAAATCCCATTGAGACGGACGCCCACCCGATGCCGTAAAGACCCGAGAGAACCCACATATAACCTGTATCTACCATGTGTTTAGCTAAGATAATCATGAAGCTCTAACAAGTATACATATAAGCTACAATGATAAAAGAACAACATAGGTAGGCCCAAAATATATACACATGACTCGGCTGTTGAGGCCACAACTGTTAGGGAACCAATCATAATTCCATGCTATGCATTGTCTACAAAGCCTCTATAAGATAGACTGACTTAGAGTAGGTCGGGACAGACCCCGCCTTACCCTTAACTACGATACAATACCAGAACGAATCTACCAAGGACTCAGTAAAGCTTCAAATCAACCTGGAGCTCACCAAAAGTAGCTGAGTTTCGTGTGCTCCTATTGAGGAGGTCTACTAGCTCACCTGTGCCTACAGCATGAAATGCAGTGTCCCCCGCGAGGGATGTCAGTATGAAAAAAATGTACTGAATATGTAAGGCAATAACATATATAAAACAAGGGCTCGAATGAAATCAAGTATCAATATATGAGTGCATAGATTAGAACAGAAGACCATCTTTGTTTACTCTTGTGGGATCATGTATGTTACATTCTTTTCTTTACTTTTCTGTACTTTATAATCTTTGTAGGGCATGTGACATAAATGACCAGCTGATCAGTGATAGGAGAGGATGACCTATGCTAGGCATTTTAACCCCTGGGATGCTGTCCTCATAATTACACAAATTGGAATCGGCCCATGCTAGGCGAGTTCGCCCCTGAGCGCCACCCTTCTATACCAATTGGGATCGGCCCATCCAAGGCTTTCTGAGCTGCACCCTTCTATACCAATTGGGATCCACCCATGCTAGGCTTTTGCCCCTGGGCTGCCACCCATAATTATACAAATTGCTTCACTTAGATTCTTTAATCTTTGAGATTGTTGTTTTGGTGTCATAATCATTTTTGATATTTGGAACTACGGACCAGTAGTAGAAGACATGAAAATAATAATTTCAAGGCAGTAACAATGACATAAGGAGCTATGTAACATCAATGCATTACTTGTGAGCTTAAATGACACAATTGACTTCAATTGACTAAGAGGAGAATTCACCAAGCTTGCTTTTGTAAATACCATTTCTATACTAGCACATAGGAGGATAATTACACAAGTATAGAGTAATGAACATATAATGAAGTAATTCTACACACTAAGGAGAGGGGGGGAATATTGTTAGCTATTTGAAGATCGTACGCTGCCACTATGTTTCCTTTACTAGGAATAGAACTTAGGAAATTCACTTCATTGATATTAATCGCAAATATCAGATTTCATGCCAAGGAATATGGAATCGAATAGCCTTACATACCTTATTCTCTGACCAATACAACTATCACGATTCAGCCTCCCCTTTTAGATGTTGATCTCCAATATAAGTCATGATAAACTAAAATTAGCAGCTATCACACCGTGAGCCTCGTAAAACAGTAGCTAACTTTGACGGATAATGAGCCCATACAGCCCATAAAATAATGTGTATCATCACACCCTCCTTCTTTGTCCAATACATACCTTATATATCCTTTTCGAAGATTACCGAAGGTTTCCCAACAACAATACACATAAAACAACCTCAAATATTCTTTATCATACAACCAAATATTGAACTCACCACCCCTTTAAGTTCTTCATGACAGCACACCCATAATTCCTCACTCAAACTCATATATAAGGAGGACAAAAATGGAGCAGTCACCTTACCTCAATTTCTGCAACTTCTCGTTATAACTTGAACTCTTCTAGAACTTCAACTTTCCTTCACACTTAAACCAAAGAAGAAGAGAAAAGTTTCTTAATAACCAAGAAAAAAATGAGCAGTAGCTTGTGGGAACTTTTGCCTTGTACTTATAATTAAGCATGAATAACATGTTTTCCTAGTCTTTCATGGGAGAATTAAGCTAAATCCATAAGTGTTTCTCTTACCTTGGTTTGTAG
The DNA here is from genome assembly GCA_029582245.1 of Solanum etuberosum. Classification (NCBI taxonomy): domain Eukaryota; kingdom Viridiplantae; phylum Streptophyta; class Magnoliopsida; order Solanales; family Solanaceae; genus Solanum; species Solanum etuberosum. The sequence continues at coordinate 12,312 of JAJONR010004177.1, forward strand.
ATATGAGGGTTTCTTCAAGAACACAAGAAGGAATTTTTAGGCTGCTCTTGAGAGAAAAGAGAGAGAGAGAGAGCTGAAGTTAATTCTGAATTTTGTGTGTTAAAATGAGTGAAAAGATCAGCTTATATTGGATTTATATGGAGCCTTCTTGACCATTAAAAAAATCCTCTAGAACCTCCCCTTTTAGATCCATTTTCAGCCGCTAACTGGTCAAGTAGGTGACGCACCTGCTTATGTACATCAAGCAGCTCAAAAGGTCAAACTAGGTGATGCACCTACTTGCCTTTACTTGGGCTTAACTACATTGGGCCTTGGCAGATTTGGCTGCTGGGTTTTCTTTCACTTTTATTTTCTTTTACTTAGTTTGGGCCTCAAGTGAGCCATTAACCTTGGGCCCTTTAACTAGATCCATCTAGCTCAAAGTAGGTGATGCACCTAGTAACCTAATTAAGCCAAGCAAGCAGGTCACCATTTTATTCCATTCTCTAAATATTAATTCCTTTTGCCTTAACTTAACACTTAAAATTTGAGTTTTAAACTCAATTACCACCTTACTATCTCGAGTTTAAGGGGTTAAGTTGCAATACACATGCTGAAACGTGCAAGGCTGATACATCACATTCCAAGCTAGTTTAAACCAACACTAATCATATAAAAAACATGGTCCCTCACCTATACGATAAGTCTATGTCAAGTATCATATGAATAGAACTAACTTATGCATAATACGGGGTGTTACAGAAACCCTAAACCCTAAACCCTAAACCATAAGAATCCCCGAAACCCCAAGAAAACCTAAATCCTAAGAAACCCTAAACCCTAAAAAACCTAAAAAAATCTTAAAACCCCTAAACCCTAAACTCTAAACCCTAAATCATAAACCCTTAAAAACCATAAGCCCTAAACCCAAAACGTAAACCCTTAAAAACCATAAGCCCTAAACCCAAACCCTAAGAAACCCAAACCCTAAACCCGAAAAAACACTAAAAAACCCGAAACCCTAAAAAACACAAAAAAATCTTTAAAAATTCTAAACCTAAGAAACCCTTAAGAAATCCTAAACCTAACAAACCCAAAAAAACAACCTAAACCCTAAACCCTAGAAAAACCCTAAACCTAAAGCACTAAACCTAAACCCTACACCCTAAAAGACCCAAAAAAAAACCTAAGAAACCTTAAACGTTAAACTCTAAACTCTAAGAAACCATAAACCCTAAACCCTAAGAAACACTAAACCCCAAACCTTAGGGATAAACCCTAAACCCCAAGTCTTATGAAACTCTTAAGAAAACCTAAACACTAAAAAACCCTAAAAACCTTTAAAAACCCATAAAAACCCTAAAAATATCCTTAATCTAAAACCCTAAGACCTAAGAAAACCCTAAGCCCTAAGAACCCCTAAAACGTAAAAAACCATAAAAATCCTAAAAGATCATTAAAACTCCTAAACCTAAAAAAGCTCTAAACCTAAAAAAATCCTAGAAAAACTTAAGCTCTAAACCCTAAACCCTAAAAACCCTTAAACAAAAAACCTAAACCTAAAACCCTAAATCATAAGAAACCCTAAACGCTAAACCCTATATCCTGAGAAACCCTAAACCCTTCACCCTAAGCCTTAGGGCTAAACCCTAAACCCTAAGAAATCCTAAGCACTACGAAATAAAAAAAACCCTAAAAAACCTTTTAAAACCCTAAACCCTAAACCTAATGTAACCCCTTGTATTTTCCATATGCTACTTTTATTCATATGACCCTTGACATAGACTTATGGTATAGGTGAGGGGCCATATTTCTTAGATGCGTAGTGTTGGTTTAAAATAGATTGGAAGGTGTTGTTTGCCTTGCACGTTTCAGCATGTATACTCCAAAGTCAACTCCGACGAAAGCATTTAAACTCGAGATAGTAAGGTCGTATTTGAGCTTAAAGTTTAAGGTGAAGTGTTAAGTTAAAGAAAAAGGATAGATTTAGAAAATGAATTTAAATAAGTGAGCTACTTGCTTGACTTAACTAAGCTAGTAGGTGACAAGTAGGTGCATAACCTACTTTGACTTATTGACCAGCCCAAAGGACCAAGTAGGTGCATCACCTACTAAGACTTAACCAAGCTAGTAGGTGACAAGTAGGTGCATCACCTACTTTGAATTATTGACCAGCCCAAAGGACCAAGTAGGTGCATCACCTACTAAGACTCTTTTGACCATGTAATTGGACCAAGTACACTATCACCTACTTGCATTAATCTGGCCCAAGTTGATAGAAGAATAAGAGGAAAATGGACTGCCAAGGCCCAATATTATTAAGTCCAAAAAGGCCCAAGTGAAAAGTCCAAGTAGGTGGATCACCTACTTACATTAATTATGGCCCAAATTGACAAGAATAGAGGGATAATTGGCAGCAAGGCCCAACAAGTGTTGAAGTCCTCAAAGGCCCAACAAGTGTTGAAGTCCTCAAAGGCCCAAGTTAAAAGGCCAAGTAGGTGGGTCACCTACTTGAATTGATATGGCCCAAAATTGGCCAAGAAAGTCGGCCAATGCACCTCCCTTTTAAAGGGATAAATATCAGATCTTTTGCTTCATTTTTAACTTGTAAAATTTCAGATTTATTAAGTTTCTCTCTTGGTCTTTCTTGGCTTCAAACAGCATCCCTAAAACACCTTAGGGTTCTTGAATATTTTCTCCCTTTTCAAGTAAAAGTTTGAAGGAGAGTTTCAGTTCTTGAAGTACAAGTTTAGAGGATAAATTTCCAGAAACTAAGGTAAGGCTACTGCCCATTTTTGCCTCTCTTTAAATACAGGTTTGGGGTGGAGAATTTTGTATATATTTGTCAAGAACTCATGGATGGTGAAAAATCCTTGAGTTCAATATTCTTCTATTATGCTGAAAGATTTTTGGGGATTGATAGTGGCTGCCTTATGTATATTGTTGTTGGGGGAAGCTTGGGTATCTTGGCAAAGGATGTATGAAGTTGTATTAATGTATAGAAGAAGGGTGTGGTGATTCACCATTTGTGTAAGGGTTGTATGGGCCTACTTTCCTTCAAGTGTTTAGCTATTGTTTTTCGAGGGCCTTAATGTGATTAGCTGCTAACATTAGCTTAATCATGACTTATATTGTAGATTAGCACCCAAAAAGGGAGGCTGAATTGTGATAGTGTATTGGTCAGAAAATAAGGTATGTAAGGCTATTCGATTCCATATTCCTTGGCATGAAATCTGATACTTGAGATTAATATCAATGAAGTGAATTTCCTAAGTTCTATTCCTAGTAAAGGAAACATAGTGGCAGCGTACGATCTCCAAATAGCTAACAATATTTTCCCCCTCTCCTTACTGTGTAGAATTACTTCATTATATGTTCATTACTCTATACTTGTGTAATTATCCTCCTATGTGGTATTTGCAAAGGCAAGCTTGGTGAATTCTCCTCTTAGTCAATTGAAGTCAATTGTGTCATTTAAGCTCCTTATGTCATTGTTACTGCCTTGAAGTTATTATTTTCATGTCTTCTACTATTGGTCCGTATTTCCAAATCTCAAAAATGCTTATGACCACCAAAACAACAATCTCAAAGATTAAAGAATCTAAGTGAAGCAATCTATATAATTATGGGTGGCAGCCCAGGGGCAAATGCCTAGCATGGGTCGATCCCAATTGGTATAGAAGGGTGGCAGCTCAGGGGCGAAAGCCTAGCATGGGCCGATCCCAATTGGTGTAATTATGAGGACAGCATCCCAGGGGTTAAAATGCCTAGCATGGGTCATCCGCTCCTATCACTGATCAGCTGGTCATTTGTGTCACATGACCTACAAAGATTATAAAGTACAGAAAAGTAAAGAAAAGAATGTAACATACATGATCCCACAAGAGTAAACAATGATGGTCTTCTGTTCTGATCTATGTACTTATATATTGATACTTGATTTCATTCGAGCCCTTGTTTTATATATGTTAGTGCCTTACATATTCAGTACATTTTTTTCGTACTGACATCCCTCACGGGGAACACTACATTTCATGTTGCAGGCACAGGTGAGCTAGTAGACCTCCTCAATAGGAGCACACGACACTCAGCTACTTTTGGTGAGCTCCAGGTACTCCAGTTAGTAGACCTCTTTAGTAGGAGTACAGGTACTCAGCTGCTATTGGTGAAGCTCCAGGTTGATTCGGGGCTTACCGAGTCTTTGGCACCTATTTTGTTACTGGATGATAGTTAAGGGTAAGACGGGGCCTTGTCCAGCCCTAAACTAAGGTTTTCTATCTTTTAGAGGCTTTGTAAACTAATGTATACAGTTCAGTTGCGTCTTGTCTCTTAACAAGTTGTGGCCTCAACGACGAAGTCTTGTATATAAGTTTTGGGTCTACTTATGTTGGTTCGTATTGCTGCATCCTATGTGAACTTGTCACAACTTTAGGATTGTCATAGTTAATGCATAATAAGCACAGGTTACATGTTAGTTCTCTCGGGCCTTTAGGGCATCAGGTGTCTGTCCGTCTTAATGGGATTTGAGGCGTGACACCTAAAAAACCCAAAAAAAACCTTAAATATCCTAAACCCTAAAAAACCCTAAAAATCCTAAAAAATCTTTAAAAACCCTAAACCTAAAAAAGCTCTAAACCTAAAAAAAACCCTAGAAAAACTTAAGCTCTAAACCCTAAACCCTAAAAACCCTTAAACAAAAAACCTAAACCTAAAACCCTAAACCCTAAGAAACCCTAAACGTTAAACCCTAAACCCTAAATCCTAAAAACCCCTTAAAAAACCCTAAACCTAAAAAACCCTAAAAAAACTTTTAAAACCCTAAAAAAATCCATTGCCCTAAACCTTAAATCTAAAACACTAAGCCCTAAGAACCCCTAAAACGTAAAAAAACCATAAAAATTCCTAAAAATACCCTAGAAAAACTTAAGTCGTAAACCCTAAACCCTAAAACCCTTAAACAAAAAACCTAAAACCATAAACCCTAAACCCTAAAAAATCCCTAAACCCTAAACCATAAGAAACCCTAAACCCTAAACCCTAAACACTAAACCCTAAGAAACCCTTAACCCTAAAAATTCCTTAGCCCTAAACTCTAAGAAACCCTAAACCTTAAAAAACCCCTCAGCACTAAACCCTAAGAAACCCTAATTCCTAAGCACTTAGAAACCCTTAACCCTAAAAACCCATAAAAAATCTTTTACAAAACCCTAAAAAAACCCTAAACCTAAAAACCCTAAAAAACTCTAAGCCATAAACCCTAGATATCCCTAAAAGACCCCTAAATTCTAAACCCTAAAAAACCATAAGAATCCCTAAACCCTAAATCCTAAATCATGAATCTTAATGTTTAAACCCTAAATCCTAAGCCCTAAAAACACTAAGAAACCCTAAACCGTAAACTCTGAACCCTAAGAAACCATAAACCCTATACCTAAGAAATACTAAACCCTAAACCTTAGGGTAAAACCCTAAACCCCAAGCCTTTATGAAACACTAAGAAGCCCTAGACCCTAAGAAACCCTAAACTCCAAGAAAATCTAAACCCTAAACAAACCTTTAAAAACACTAAACCTAAAAAAACCCTTAAACACCCTAACCCCTAAAAAAACCCTAAATCTAAAACCCTAAGCCCTAAACCCAAAGAAACCCTAACCGCTAAGAACCCCTAGCTTGTGGAATAGTGTTAGTAGAGTTAACCCGACCTTCCACATTGATCATTCTATCTTCCATCCTCAACATACTACCCTTCACGGTATTCAATTGTCCTCCTAAGTTGGTTATCGCCTCCATTAGAGATTCCAAGGTAACCCCTCCGGTATGTGGTTGTGTTTCTCCTCCGGTTTCCATTGTATCTAGCAATAAGACAACTCACAAAACAACAAACAACGTTAGCGTTAGTAAAATGAACTCACAATTACTCGTGTTTACACACCTTTGATTGCCACTCAAATTGGCGCGGCTAATGTTGAAGATTGCTCATACTCGGTTGATCACAAAGTGTCAATTTCTACTCTTGGCTGGAATGGATTCTTGTTTTAAAGTAAGACAAATGACTCGATTAAAGCAAAACTGACTTGAATCAAAAAGTTAACTACGAAGTAAAACAAATAAAAGCACGAAAAGAAATGGCACTAGCAAAGAAGAGAATTCAAGAACCAATAATCAACAAGTAAATCAATTACGAGTTGAAAATTAGTTTCGGAATCTTGAGAACGTTTGAGAATCAAGAAAAATGAAACTAAGAAATTAGAACCTGAGATTAGGAGCGTAAAATGAGTTTCCGATCACCAAATGACCTGTTTTCTTCGCCAAAAGTGAAGTTCAGCTCGCCAACTGGAAGATGGGATTGCCAAACTTTACAGTCCGCCAAGGTAACTCGGCGATTGGAGAGGAAGTTCGGCGGTGCACCGAATGGACTTGGCGAGCCTAGCTTAGCTCGCCGAAAATTACAGTGTCTAACAGCCCAAGCAAGGCAATTCGGCGACCAACCTGCCCAAAGGGAGAGGCGCCGAATGGACTAGGCGAGCAAAGTTGAGCTCGCCTAAAGTTCCAATAGCTGCTCCTGAAGACCTCCGAATTAGTGCTCCTGTGGTCCCCCCTGTACTTTTTCCTTTAGTCTTTACCCCTTTTGGTAAATTCCCTCTTGTACAAACACTTATCCACTTTCTCTTTCTTCTCTTCTGGAATCAAACTTCTTCTTGTAGAATATTCCTTCCCTTTGAAGATTTGAATATCCTTGAAGAACACAAGAACAAGATGAAGACCCAAAAATTAACCCTCAATGATTTTAGCTCAGAATTTCATGAAAATCGAGATACAAGCTCTCCTTGATATGGGGAAAAACACACAATAATTATTTGCTCTCAATTCCTAGCCAAAATCATCAGATTTTAAAACCCACTTGGACCTTCTTCAAGCTTCTTCAACCTCCAATGGTGGATTCTTCAATAGTGACCCAAACTCCTTCAAATCTCAGACCTAGACTCAAATAAGGTTATGGAACACTAATCCAACCTTATAAACTTCAAGCAAGACTCAAATCAACAAAACCCATTTTGGAATTTTCTTCAAAAACGAATTTGAACTCTCTGTTTTTGTAGCAACAAACCCAAGACTAGAATCGTTAGGACGAATCTAAACTCGGCTCTGATACCAAATGATGTAATTCTCAAAAGGGAACTACAAATAAAATGTGAAAATCAAAAGACATAAAAATAAAGATAACTAAGGGTATATTAAACCCAAAGACCTCATTCGATAAATCCTACAATAGCACCAAACTCTTACGAAGACCTCAAGGAAATCAAATTCACCTTGCAACCCTCGTTTCTAAGAAATAATCAACACAAGCTTTACCAAGCTCAACACTCATACATGAGTTTCAATTTTTCAACATTCAAAATAGTCTCAGTCTAAAATGAACCTAAACTAGCTATTTATACTTTTAGATAATTATTGCATAGAGGGTCCAAAAGTGACCCTAAAATGGCCAATGGGCAAGCCAAGTCGGGCTCGCCTAGTAACTCGGCGATCCGCCCTTTGTGTTGGCGATGGATCCTGCGCTTGGCATCAATCTGGAACTTTGGGCGAGCTGGGGTCATCGCCCAAGCCCTTGGGCGATCCATAGACTGGCTCTGGCTCGCCAAAAGGAAGGTCTCGTGCTTGGCTTCTAGTGAATGGCCTTGATGTGATTCGGATTGCATCAGTAAAATACCATTAAAAAATTCTAAAAAACCCTGAAAAAACTCTAAACCTAAAAATACCCTAGAAAAACTTAAGCCATAAATCCTAAACCCTAAAAACCCTTAAAAAAATAATCTAAAATCCTAAACCCTAAACGCTAAACCCTTAATCCTAAACCTTAGGGCTAAACCCTAAACCCTAAAAAACCCAAAAAAACGTTAAAAACCCTAAACCTAAAAGTACCTAAACCCTAAAAAACCCAAAAAACCCTAAATCTAAAACCCTAAGCCCTAAGAACCCCTAAGCTGTAAAAAACATAAAAATCCTAAAAAAAACCTTTAAAACCCTAAACCTAAAAAACCTATAAACCTAAAAAAACCTAGAAAAACTTAAACCCTAAACCCTTAAAGAAAAAACCTAAACCTAAAACCCTAAACCCTAAGAAACCCTAAATGCTAAACCCTATACCCTAAGAAATCCTAAGCCCATAACCCTAAACCTAAGGGCTAAACCCTAAACCCCAAGCCGTATAAAACTCTAAGAAACCCTAAACCCTAAGAAAACCTAAACCCTAAAAACCTTTAAAAACCCTAACCTAAAATACCCTAAACAACCCCTTAAAAACCTTCTAAAACCCTAAACCATAAAAACCCCTAAACTTAAAACAGTATGCCCTAAATCCTAAGAAATACCCTAAGAAACCCTAAACCTTAAGAAACCTAAAACCCTAAAAAAAAAAAACTAAGAAACCCTAAAAACCCCTAATCTTAAGAAACCCTAAACCTAAAAATCACTAAAAAAAATCCTAAACCTAGAACCCTAAACCCTAAGAAACCCTAAGCGATAAATTCTAAACCTTAAGAAACCCTAAAGCTTAAACCCTATACCTTAGGGCCTAATCCCTAAATCTTAGGCCTAAACCCTAAACATTAAGAAACCCTAAAAAACCCCTAAAAACCTTTTAAAACCCTAAACCTAAAAAATCCTTAAAAAACCATAAGCCCTAAACCCTAAACCCTAAAAAACTCAAAAAAATCCCTAAACCTAAAAACCTAAACCCTAAACCCTAACATATGCTAAGAAACCCTAAAAACCTTAAAAACTCTAAACCTAAGAACCCTTAATAAAACACTAAACCTAAAAACCCCAAGAAAAAACCCTAAGCCCCAAACCCTAAACTCTAAGTCCTAGGTCATAAACCCTAAACCCTGAATCCTAAACCCTAAAACCCTAAATGCTAAACCCTATACCCTAAGAAACCCTATACCCAAACCTTAGGGGTAAAACCCTAAACCCCAAGCCTTATGAAACACTATGAAACCCTAAACCCTAAGAAAACCTAAACCCTACAAAATCTTTAAAAACCCTTAAAAACAACTTTAAAACCCTAAAAACTAAAGAAACGCCTAAACTCAAAACCCTATGCCCTAAATCCTAAGAAACCCTAAGAAACCCTAAAAAAATATTTCAAAATCCCTAAACATAGAAAGTCCTAAAAAAAACCTAAATGTTAAGGCCTTAACCCTAAACCATAAAAAAGCCCTAAATGTTAGGGCCTAAACCCTAAACCCTAACCTTAAGGCATGTTTCCTAAAAACCTTAAACACTAAACCTTAAGAAACCCTAAACCTTAAAAAATCTTAAAAACCCTAAACCTAAGAAACCCTAAACCCTAAACTATAAAAAAACCATAAACCCTAAACCCTAAACCCCTAAACCTAAAATCCTAAGAAACCCTCAATCCCAAAAAACCCTAAAAAACTTTAAAACCCTTAAAAAAAAACTAGACTTAAATAACCCTAAAAAACCCTATGCCCTAAACCCTAAGAAACCCTAAACCCTAAAAAATCCTAAACCCTAAAAAACCCTAAACCTAAAAATCCCTAAAAACAAACCTAAGAAATCCTAAACCCTAAGAAACACTTAACCCTAAAAAATCCTAAGAAACCCTAAATCCTAAAAACCCATAAAAAATCTAAAAAATCCTAAACCTAAAAAACCTTAAACCCTAAACCATAAAAACCCCTAAATCCTAAAAAACCCTAAACCCTAAACCCTAAATCCTAAACCATAAAAAACCCTAAACCCTAAGAAACCTAAACACTAAAAAAACCCAAAAGAAATACTAAGAAACCTTAAATGCTAAACGCTAAACCCTAAAAAACCCTAAACCCTCATCCTTAGGGACTAAACCCTAAAACCTAAACCCTAAGAAATCCTAAATCCTAAACTCTAAACCCTCATAAACCCTAAACCCTAAACCCTCATAAACCCTATACCTAAGAAACCCTAAGACCCTAAACCCTAAGAAACCCTAAAACCAAAAAAACACTAAGAAAACCTAAACCCTAAAAAACACCAAAAAATCTTTAAAAACTCTAAAACTAAAAAACCCTTAAAAAACCATAAGCATAACAAACCTCAAAAAAACACCCTAAACCCTTAAAAAAAAAACTCAAGAAACCCTAAACCCTAAAAAAAAATTAAAAACCTAAGCCCTAAACCTAAAAAATCCTTAAAAAAACTTTAAAACCCTAAACCCTAAAAAAACCCTAAGACTGCCTAAACCCTAAACCCTAAAAAACCCTTAATTTTTTTTAATGAAACCCAAATAATCCCTAAACCCTAAACCATAAGAAACCCTAAACATTAAATCCTAACTCTTAACGCCTCAACCCTAAACCCTAAGCCCTACAAACCCTACGAAACCCTAAACACTAAACCCTAAGTAACACTAAATCCTAAACCTTAGGGATAAACCCTAAATCCCAAGCCTTATGAAACACTAAGAAACCCTAAACCCTAGATCCTTAACCCTAAGAAAACCTAAACCCTAAAAAACCCTAAAAACCTTAAAAAACTCAACCTAAAAAACCCTTAAAAACCCTAAAAAACCCTAAATCTGAAACACAAAGCCCTAAATCCTAAGAAACCCTATGCCCTAAGGACCCCTAAACCGTAAAAATTCATAAAAAACATAAAAAAACTCTAGAAAAACTTAAGCTCTAAACCCTAAAAACCCCAAAAATCTAAACCTAAAACCCTAAACCCTAAGAAACCTTAAACGCTAAACCCCTAAATCATAAACCCTAAAAAACACTTAACAACCCTAAACCTAAAAAACCCTAAAAATGCTAAAATAAACTTTTAAAACCCTAAAAAAACCCAATGCCCTAAACCCTAAATCTAAAACACTAAGCCCTAAACCCAAAGAAACCCTAGTCCCTAAGAACCCCTAAACAGTAAAAAAGCATAAAAAATCCTAAAAAAACATTGAAAAACCTAAACCTAAAAAACCCTAAAAAAAACTCTTAAACCTAAAAATACCCTAGAAAAACTTACGCCATCAACCATAAACCCTTAAAACCTAAAACAAAAAACCTAAAACCCTAAACCCTAAGAAACCCTAAGCCCTAAACCCTATAGCCTAAAAACCACTAAACCCTAAACCCTAAATAAATGCTAAGAAACCCTAAAAAAAAATCCTAAAAACCATAAATCTAAAACCCTAAGAAACTCTGAGCCCTAAGAACCCCTAAATCGTAAAAAACCATAAAAAATCATAAAACCCTTTAAAAACCCTAAAACTAAAAAACCCTAAAAAAACTTCTTAGGGCTTAGGGTTTTAGGTTTAGAGTTTAGGGCTTAAGTTTTAGTTTCTTTTATCACTTTTTAGGTTTAGGGTTTTAAAGGGTTTTTAGGGTTTTCGTTTTAGGATTTCTTAGCATTTAGGGTTTCTTAGGGCTTATGGTATATAGTTTTAGGGTTTCTTAGGGTTTAGGATTAAGGCTTTAGGATTTAGGGTTTAGGGTTTTGGGTTTTGGGTTTATGAACTAAGGTTTAGGGTTTAGGGCTTAGGGCTTAGGGGTTTTTAAGGGTCTTTAGGTTAAGAGTTTTTAAGGTTTTTAGGGTTTCTTAGCGTATGTTAGGATTTAGGGTTTATGGCTTAGGGTTTTAGGTTTAGGGATTTTTTTGAGTTTTTTAGAGTTTAGGGTTTAGGGTTTATGATTTTTTTAGAGTTTTTTAGTTTTAGGGTTTTAAATGGTTTTAGGGGGTTTTAAAGGTTTTTTTTAGGGTTTATTAGGGTTTAGGGTTTAGGTCCTAAGGTCTAGGGTTTCTTAGGGTTTAAGACTTATCGTTTAGGGTTTGGGGTATTAGGTTTAGGGTATTTTTAGTGTCTAGGGTTTTCTTAGTGTTTTTTAGGTTTAGGTTTTTTACAATTAGGAATTTAAAAGGTTTTTAGGGTTTCTTATGTTTTTTAGGGTTTTGGGTTTCTTACAGTTTAGGATTTCTTAGGGTTTAGGGTTTCTTAGGATTTAGGTCATAGGGTTTTAAGTTTAGGGTTTATTAAGGGTTTTAAAGGTTTTTTAGGGTATTTTAGGTTTATGGTTTTTAAAGGTTTTTAGGGTTTAGGTTTTCTAAGGGTTTATGGTTTCTTAGGGTTTAGGTTTCTTAGTGTTTCATAAGGCTTGGGGTTTAGGGTTTAGCCGTAAGATTTAGGGTTTAGGTTTTAGGATTTCTTAGGGTATAGAGTTTAGCGTTTAGGATTTCTTAGGGTTTAGAATTTTAGGTTTTTTGTTTAAGGGTTTAGTGTTTAGGGCTCATGACCATTTTACATTGATTGCACACTAATTTGTTTTACTTTTATATTGCAGCTTATAACTTTTATTGTTAAGACTACTGACTACCGACTGATTCTCTCTGATAAAAGGTATCTATCTTTTTCTCACCTCCACAATAGCCTTTTTTTTCCAGAAAAATATGTTGATATAATTGTTTTATTTACACTGTTGTTTGGTTCATTTTTTTGGTAATAAATAATGTTATTGTAATATTGAATCTAGTGCTTAAAAGCTACTTCTGATTGATTTTGGTATTCTGATTTAAGGATCTTTTGAACTTGTATGATATAGAACTTCTTTTTGGTTTTGCGATTAATATTCTAAAGTGGTTCTTTATATTTTTCTCACTTGAAATGTACTCGAGTAGTAGAGTGATTGAAGGACTGTACCTCTCTAGTAGTAGAGTGATTGAAGGACTGTGTTACTAAAATTGAAGAAACTTAAATTACTAGTTAGACAACTAGATAGCGAGTCTTATAAAGGGGCTACTGATAAGTTGAATGCTTCCAGAAAACAACTCATTCATATTTAGTGTTTAGTTTTTATTATACTAATGTTGTTCTATGTTCTTGTTAATTATCAAAACAATCTAATGTTAAAATATTGCAAGCACCTGCTACTATAATCTTATCATCAGGATCTGGTTGCTATTCGCTCAAAGTAAGGCTTGTTCTTTATTTCTATCTCTGACTTACCTAAAGATTCAATTACTAAGGTATTTACTTTACTAAATCTAACTTGGAAGAAGATTGTTGCCATTATCTTGAGACTGTTCGAGTTAGAGATTTTTTTAAGAGATTAATGTAAAGTTTGGAGAATTCTTATTCTGTTGTTGTGGGTGTTTTTGGCGATTAGTTCTTGTTGGAGGAATGTATTTCTAAATTTTAACTTGTTCATTGGTTTTATTTGCTAGAAGAATGCATTCTAGACTTTAACTTTTTTCATTGATTTTATTCGTTGGAGGAATTATTGTGCTTATAGAGGAAAGTCATGTGATTGTCTTATAAATTGTCTTTTTGAAATAAAGATTCTTGTTTTTTCTAATATTTTTTGGCATAGCGGGTGCTACAGGCTTTTAATGTTCATATTTCATATATTGTGCTTTCACGTGTTATCTGTTAGTTGACTTTAAACATGTTCTTTTCCAGATTTTAATCATCTTAATTAGTCATACATTATAAGGGTAGAGCGGCTGATTTGATAGGTCCCATATGTAGTGTAGTATTTGTCTTCAATTTCTTTTCTTCCTCTAGTTTTTCTAATTTCAGACAATTTTAGAAGCAAACAGCTCCTACCAATTTGGATGATGTTCAGACCACATATAACTTTACTGAAGCCAAACCAGAGAAAGATAAGTTTGTGAAGGAGAATTAGTTCTTTCTCTTCTGATCTGTTTCACTGTTCAACAGATCTGAAGAGTGCATCTCTTTTCAATTACTTATTTTTAATATTGAAACCATTAGTTACATGCCAGTTTCTACCTTTAAGATAAAATGGATTAGCCAACTACTTGTTCATTAGTAAGTTTTACATGTAATGACCTTCTGTTTGTTGCTGGTGAAGTGTAGTATTTGGCTCCAATTCCTTTTCTTCCTCTAGTTTTTCACACACAGGAAAGTGTTGTTTGTACTGCAAGTTGACTGTAATGCCTCAATTCCTTTTGTTTATCATCAATTTTGTGAGATTAATATAGTAAGTAGATAGTTTCAATAAGTTGACTGTAACTAGAATGCGTATGTTGATTATTTGAATTAGAATGCTTTAATTGTTCTGTAAGTTGACTAAAATTAGAATACTTTAGTAACTGTTTTGTAAGTTTACTATAATCACTAACTGTTTTAGTAGCTCGTAAGATTTTTTAAAGTCTGCCTAGTGAATAACTTTAGAAACTGTTCTTGTTTTGTCAATATGCATATTTTGTCCGAATGTGATGAATATGAATGAAAGTACCTTCTAGTAAATCAGTTCTTGCTTGTTACTTACTACTTTGTAAATTTAAATATTATTAGGAACATGAATAATCTAGAGCGTGGTTGGATGTATGAGAGGTTGGATGGCCGAGGGGATTTTAATTCTAATTTCGTAACTGGAGTGGATAAATTTATCCAATTTGCATGTTCGCAACAGAATCGCATGAGCGGTAATAAAGTTAGATGTCCATGTAAAAAATGTCACAACTTTAAGTTCATGGACGTTGAAACTGTTAAACATCATCTTTATAAGTCTGGATTTGTTGATAACTATTTTGTTTGGAAGCATCAAGGGGAAAAAGATGTGATCGGTGAGATTTCTTCAGATCGGGATTTGTATGGTGGTGCTCAACCCGAATCAGGATATGATAATCCATACCGACAAATAATTTTTGATGCAGCTGGTCCTAACTTTCCCCAAGGTTCGAGTTGGCAATCTTTTAGAAATATTGAACCCGAGTTGTCTCATCCTTGTGAACCTTCAAGTGAGGAAGATCCTAATCCCGAGTCCCAAAAATTATATGATTTGCTACAGGCAGCTGATGCAAAATTATATCTTAGTTCTTCCCTCTCTCAACTTGCGGTTGTCTCTCGAATGTTAAATATTAAAATGGAGAACAATATGTCACAGAGAGGCTATAACCAAATGATGCATTTATTGAAATAGGCTTTACCTGAAGATAACATAGTGCTTGATAGCTATTATCAGACCAAGAAGCTAGTGCGTAGCTTGGGTTTGCCAGTTGAAAAGATTGATTGTTGTGAATCAGGATGTATGTTTTATTGGGATGATGATGAATACCTTACATCTTGTACATTTTGTGGCCATGAGAGATACAAGCATCGTGTTGGCTCTCGTAAGAGGAAATTGATCCCTTACAAGAAAATGTATTATTTTCCTTTGATTCCTAGATTGCAAAGATTGTATGCGCTACAGCTGTCGACATGAGATGGCATCATGAGCATACACAAGAGGATGGGGTAACGCGTCATCCATCAGACTCTGAGGCTTGGAAGAATGAAACTCATCCTTTTTTTGCTGTTGAACCAAGAAATGTAAGGTTGGGGTTATGTACTGATGGTTTCCAACAATTTAGTCAGTCTGAGAGTAAATACTCTTCATGGCCAGTGATTGTCACACCTTATAATTTACCTCCAGGAATGTGTATGAAGGAGGCTTATATGTTCTTAACAGTCATTGTTCCTAGGCCAAACAATCCCAAACATAAAATTGATGTTTATTTTCAGCCTCTAATAAGGGAATTGACTTTGTTGTGGGAGACAGGTGTGGAAGCATTTGACATCTCAAAAAACCAGAACTTTCAACTAAGGGCAGCTTTGATGTGGACAATCAGTGACTTTCTAGCATATTCTATGTTATCAGGATGGAGCACTGCGGGTAAGTTAGCATGTCCCTTTTGTATGGAGGAAACACAATCTTTTAGATTGAAACATGGTAGGAAAACATCATGGTTTGACTGTCATCGGATGTTTCTTGACCAACATCACCCATTTAGGAGAGATCGTAAGAACTTTCTTAAAGGAAAGACTGTCCAAAGATCACGACAGCCCTGTAGAACAGGAGACGAAATATTGAATCAAATTTTTGATTTAGGCATAAGAAAAGTAAGAGATTTTGATGCAGAAGAAGTCAATCGAAGAATATGTAAGTCTTGCGGATGGAAAAAGAGAAGCATCTTTTGGAATTTGCCATATTGGAGATCTAATATGATTCGACATAATCTTGATGTCATGCATATTGAAAAAAATGTCTTTGATAATGTGTTTAACACAGTTCTTAATTTTGATGACAAAACCAAAGACAATCCACAATCACGTCAAGATATGGTAGACTATTGTGATCGACCTCAATTGGCAAAGGATAGTAATGGAAAATATCCTAAAGTTGTATATACGATAGACAAGGAAGCAAGAGCTATCTTGTTCAATTGGGTGAAAGGCTTAAAGTTTCCAGATGGGTATGTTTCCAATTTGGGTAGATGTCCAGACACAAATGGAAAAAGGTTATTTGGCATGAAAAGTCATGATTGTCACGTTTTCATTCAACGAATGATGCCTATTGCTTTTCGTGAACTAATTCCTAATAATGTGTGGCAAAAACTTACAAAATTGAGCTTATTTTTCAAAGATCTTACCTCTACCACTCTAGTGCAAATCTTGTGCAAGTTAGAACATATATTTCCTCATGGATTCTTTGTGATGCAATGCAGATTGCCTCAAGACCATTCACTCACCTCCAAGTTTGGGAGCGTCAATGCATTGAAGGATTGCTCATGAAGCTAGGGGTTCTCGAGCTTATATTGGAGGCAAGGAGAGGTTCACATGCATGGAAGATAGCTTGGGGAAGCGAATGGAAGAAAGTGGACTACACTGCCCTTTGGTGAGCAGGAGGCCAGTTAGCGCATCGCCCAATGGCTTGGATGATGACCCCTAGCCCGCCTTATGTTCCAGTATCTCCCAGCCAATGCAAGGAGCAGGATCCATCGCCAAATCCCATGGGTGGATCGCCGAGTGGATTGGGAGAGCTCGACTTAGCTCGCCCATTGGTCATTTTGGGCCACTTTTGGGCCCATTTATGTAATAAAGCCCTAAAACTATAAATAGGCATTTTAGGGTCATTTTAGAGTAGATTATTTTGAATGTTGAAAAATGAAAACTCATGTTTGAGTGTTCAGAGCTTGGTTAAGCTTTTGTTGATCATTGTTAGAAATGTCGGTTGCTTGGGAGTTCAATGCCCTTGAGGTCGTCGTAAGAGTTAGGTGCTATTGTAGGATTAATGAATCGAAATGGCAGGCATAATGTGGGTGACATTGTTGATACCTCTCCCTATGATGGACAGTCCTTCCTGAGGTTTTACCATTCACTTGAAGGGCCTACATTGTGTATGGGGAAGGATAGCTTCCTAGACCCTTTTTGTTATTCTTACTTTGAGCATAATTTTGTCGATTGTGCATCTTATGGGGGGTAGGATGTATTTGCCAAGAGAAGGTGAAGTCTGTACCTTCCTTTACTATCTCTTTGCATATGATGCGATCCCTAGTTGGATTGAAAGTGCATTGCATGTGGATCAGGGTATCATTGAGGTCTATACTTGTTGGTATGATCCAGTTATGTGGGCCTTCTATCATTTTGATCCCGGTGAATGCTTGAAGGTATTTGAACTTGTGGAGATATCATCTTTTGGGTGGTATTATCATGTTGTTGAGAAAAATAGCCATTGTCCTTGTGTACTCCATATATGGGCTTAATAGCCATGACAATAGAGGATGCTTGGTTGTTCCTTGAATTTGAGTCACTTCGGGTCAATGTTTTTAATGCTAACCTTTGTACTACCCATCATGCTATGAGGATATGCTTTTTGCTGGTGATCTATAGGGTTTTACAAGGTTTGGATTTGAGGACTCAATTGTATCTACTTGCATATGATGATACTCATGCTTGTGTGGGTAGCATATGTTATGTTAGTAGTGGTATAAATAGGGAAAATGAGAGTCTCCTTGACTCAATGCTATACACTCCTTTTCCATTTGAACCCGGTGTTGGAATTAGGTATGCTGAGTGTGGTAGTAACACCTCCTGTCATTCTTATGATTCTTACTTGGTGTTATTACTTGATCCTTTGTGCTTGCATGAGGTATGTTTGCCAATTTGGGTGGGGAATACTTGTGTACTTGAACCCGCTCATGAATTGGGAATAATTACTTTTTTGAATTTATCTAGTACATTGGATGGAGTATTAATTTGGGTCAACATTACTTATGCCTTCGCACTTAGGTATGAGAGTGCTCATGTGCTACTTGACTTAAGGGAGGTCTTGTGCTTGTTCGAATGTGGAACCAATGAGGGCCTATATGTGTGGTTGTTTAAGTGTATTGGTTCCTTCGCTCTACCCCTTTGGCAAAGTCTCTTAAGTAGCCAAATATCTATTGCTTTGATGGGTTACAAACCATTTGTTGATCATTTTGATGCTTGGTTATATATTAAATTTGTGCATCCTTGGCGTGGTGATGAAATAGTTATTGCTAACGCTTAAACCTCATGCCATGAGGATCTTGTTATTGTTTGCTTTCCCTATGGTTTTGCAAGGTCTGGATTCAAGGACGAATCATTTTCAAGAAGGGGAGAATGATGCAATGCAGCTTGGGAGCGTTAACGCATTGAAGGATTGTTCATGAAGCTAGGGGTTCTCGAGCTTATATTGGGGGCAAGGAGAGGTTCACATGCATGGAAGATAGCTTGGGGAAGCGAACAGAAGAAAGTGGACTACAGCCCTTTGGCGAGCAGGAGGCCAGTTGGCGCATCGCCCAATGGCTTGGGCGATGATCCCTAGCCCGCCTTATGTTCCAGTATCTCCCAGACAATGCAAGGAGCAGGATCCATCGCCAAATCCCATGGGCGGACCGCCGAGTGGATTGGGCGAGCTTGACTTAGCTCGCCCATTGGTCATTTTGGGCCACTTTTGGGCCCATTTATGTAATAAAGCCCTAAAACTATAAATAGGCATTATAGGGTCATTTTAGAGTAGATTATTTTGAATGTTGAAAACTGAAAACTCATGTTTGAGTGTTGAGAGCTTGGTTAAGCTTTTGTTGATCATTGTTAGAAACATCGGTTGCTTGGGAGTTCAATGCCTTTGAGGTCGTCGTAAGATTAGGTGCTATTGTAGGATTAACGAATCAAGGTCTTAGGGTTTAATATACCCTTTGGTTGCTTTTTGTTTCCTCTTTGTGTGTCTATCTATTTATCCTTTACTTTCTTGTCTTTCGATTTCCGCATTATTGTAGTTCTCTTTTGAGAATTACATCATTTGGTAGCAGAGCAAGGCTTAGTTTCATTCCTACGAATCTAGTCTTCGGTTTGTTACGAAAACAAAAAAAAAGTGTTCAAAAAGTTTTTGAAGAAATTCCAAAATGGGTCTTGTTGATTTGAGTCTTCTTTGGAGTTTCCAAGGTTAGATTAGTGTTCCCTAACCTTATTTGAGTCTAGGGCTGAGATTAGAAGGGTTTTGGGTCACTATTGAAGAAACCACCATTGAAGACTTGAAGAAGCTTGAAGAAGGTCCAAGTGGGTTTTGAAATCTGTAGATTTTGGCAAGGAATTGAAGGCTAAAAGCATTGGGCTTTGTTCCCCATATCAAGGAGAGCCTATATCTATTTTTTTGTGAAATTCTGAGCTAAAAATCTTGAGGGTTAATTTTTGGGTCTTCGTCTTGTTCTTGAGTTCTTGAAGAACATTCAAATCTTCAAGAGGACGAATATTCAGAAAGTAAGCGTTTGATTCCAAAAGAGAAGAAAGAGAAAGTGTAAAGGTGTTTGTAAAAGAGGGAATTTACCAAAAAGGGAAAATACTAAGTGAAAAAGTGCAGGGGGGACCACAGGAGGCCAAATTCGGAGTTCTTCAAGAGCAGGGGCTGGCTGGAGCATTAGGCGAGCTCGAATTTGCTCGCCTAGCCCACTCGGCGCCTCGCCCTTTGGGCAGGTTGGTTGCCGAGTTGGCCTTCAATACTGGAAAATTCAGCGAGCTCAGCCTTACTCGCCGAGTCCATTAGGTGCATCGCTGAACTTCCACCCAGATCGCCGAGTTACCTTGGCAGATTGTCAAGTTTTGCGATCCCATCTTCAAGTTGGTGAGCTGAACTTCACTTTTGGCGAAGAAAACAGGCCATTTGGTGACCAAAACTAGTTTTACACCCCTAATCTCAGGTTCTATTTCTTAGTTTCTTTTCTTTTGATTCTCAATCATTCTCAAGAATCCTAAACTGATTTTCAACTCGTAATTGACCTACTTGTTGACTATTGGTTCTTGAATTCACTTCTTTGTTAGTGCCTTTTCTTTTCGTGCTTTTTTAGTTTTGCTTTGTAGTTAACTTCTTGATTCAAGTGCGTTTTGCTTTAATCGAGTCATCCGTCTTTTATTTAAAACAAGAATCCATTCCAGCCAAGAGTAGAATTGACACCTTGTGATCAACCGAGTATAAGCAATCTTCAACATTAGCCGCGCCAATTTGAGAGGTAATCAAAGGTGTGTAAACACGAGTCATTGGGAGTTCATTTTACTAACGCTGATGTTGTTTGCTATTTTTTTGAGTTGTCTTAATTGTTAGGTACCATGACAACCAGAAGTGAGACCTACCCACCTAAGGGGAAGGTTACCTTGGAATCTATTATGGGAGCGCTTACGGCTATAAGTTGGACAATTGGACACATAGGAGGACACTTGACCGCCATAGAGGGTAGTCTATCAAGAATGGATGAGAGTCTGGACAGGGTGGAAGGTCGAGTTAACTCCACAACACAAACTACTCTTTGTGCTCCAACAAGTGAGCACGACCACACTAGCTCTCCTACTATCACACCTGGAACTACGACTGATTGGCAAGAAAGTCTGTCCATGATGGAATATGGAAGGATCAATGTGGAGGATGAGGCTTGGCCCAAAGAAGGAGAGTTCACACTACCAACGTATGTGGTAAGGCGAACTATACCTAGCAAGGCCATGAGTAATCAATGTCTAAGAGAGAATATTTTCCACTCTAAGTGCCTCATCCAGAGTAAGGTATGTTCCTTGATCATTGACAGTGGAAGTTGTGCAACCTTGCTAGCACCGTTATGGTGGATTTCTTGAAGCTTCCTACCACTAAGCATTCCAAGCCTTACAAACTTTGATGGTTGAGGGTGGAAAGACAGGCGTTGATCAAGTTTCAAATCAGGAAATATCAAGATGCGGTCCTTTGTGATGTGATTCCCATGCAAGCTTGTCATGTCCTACTCGGGAGACCATGGAAACATAGTCGAGCGACAAAACATGATGGGAGAAACAACACCTATTCAATTGTGTCGATGGGACGTAAGTATGTCCTTCAGCCTATGTCACCATCCCAAGTCATAGAGATGTATCGAAATATGGATGAGTTGATGGATAAAAGGAAGAAAGAGGAGGGACATGTGGAGGTCGAAGGCCAAGAAGAAGAAGAAAGGAGGAAGTTGAAAGGAAAAACCTAAGTATTGTTGGCGGAGCATAAAGAGATAAGGGAGGACGTGGAGTTCCAAAGTACATTGAGGACGTGGAGTTCCAAAGTACATTGATCCCTGTTACACCTAGGGATCATGTGTTGCAAGCTAACCCCTCTAATTCTTCTCCTCCCCATTCTATTTCCTCTCTTTTGCAGGATTCTAATGAAGCCCTTTTAAAGGGACTGCCAAGTGGAGTGCCCCCTCTCCGGGGTATTGAGCACCAAATTGACTTCGTGCGGGGCTCACAATATCTAACCAAACCGGCTTATCGAAGTAATCCGGAAGATATCCAAGTGCTACAAAGGCAAGTTGAGGAACCCCTCAACAAGGGCTATGTGAGGAAAAGTACAACTCCGTGCGCTGTTCCGGTTCAATTGGTTCCAAATAAAGGTGGAGCATGGCACTGTGTGTTGATTGGTGGGCCATCAGAAAGATCATCTTAAGGTATTATCATCCTATCCCTAGATTAGATGATATGATTGATGGGCTCAATGGTTATTGTGTGCTTTCAAAGATGGCTCATCCCACTTCGTGTCATAAATGGGATGATGCTTCCAATGTGGCATTCTTGTTTGATGAAAATGTTGTTATTTGGGAATCCACTATGGTGTGATGACACAATTTCCAAGGGTGGAACTCTCACAAATGTTGTTAATATGTTTGAGAATCCACTGTGGTGCAATGACACACTTCCTCAAGATGGAAATCTCTTCTGTGAAAATGATAGTACATTTATTGGGAAGGGTAGTGTTAAGATAAAAAGGGATGCCTATGTTTTAACTATTACTTCTTCCTTGTGTGTTCCAATGCTTCGTACGACTTATGATCCTCTAGCATCTAGAGTGGAGGCTAAAGTTGGGAACCCCTTGATTGAAGTGTATTTAGGCAACACATTTCTCTATTACTTGTTTGCATATCATGATGCTCATGCTGTTGAGTGGAGTATGTTGTTGGAAGGTAAGAGTGACAATCTGCTGAAAGGAGTTGCACTCGATCCAAGTTCATGGATGGCCTTTCCATTTGACCCCGGTAGTGAGCTGAATTGTGGAATTTGTGTGGGGATGCCTAGTCGAAATGACAGGCATAATGTGGGCGACATTGTTGATACCTCTCCCTATGATGGAAAGTCCTTCCTGAGGTTTTACCATTCACTTGAAGGGCCTACATTGTGTATGGGGAAGGATAGCTTCCTAGACCCTTTTTGTTATTCTTACTTTGAGCATGATTTTGTCGATTGTGCATCTTATGGGGGGTAGGATGTATTTGCCAAGAGAAGGTGAAGTCTGTACCTTCCTTTACTATCTCTTTGCATATGATGCGATCCCTAGTTGGATTGAAAGTGCATTGCATGTGGATCAGGGTATCATTGAGGTCTATACTTGTTGGTATGATCCAGTTATGTGGGCCTTCTATCATTTTGATCCCGGTGAATGCTTGAAGGTATTTGAACTTGCGGAGATATCATCTTTTGGGTGGTATTATCATGTTGTTGAGAAAAATAGTCATTGTCCTTGTGCTCCATCTATGGGCTTAATAGCCATGACAATAGAGGATGCTTGGTTGTTCCTTGAATTTGAGTCGCTTCGGGTCAATATTTTTAATACTAACCTTTGTACTACCCATCATGCTATGAGGATATGCTTCTTGCTGGTGATCTATAGGGTTTTACAAGGTTT
>JAJONR010004178.1:0-60754 GCA_029582245.1 Solanum etuberosum
ATATATATACACACACACACTCTGGTGGTATCAAGGAGGAAGAGGTAGTGATTCAGTGAAAACTAGTTAAATTGATACTTGATACCATCAAAGTATATATATACTCTGGTGATATCAAAGAACGAAAATCAATTCTTCACTGAAAACACTACTCAATCACTCATTGATACCATCAGTGTAACGCCAACAAATTGTGTATATTGTTGGGTATGTAATTGAACTTCAATGATATATAAAGTAATTATAGAATACATTGACGAAATCTAAAATATTGATAAATGTGTTTTGTTACATATTTCATATCTTATAAGAGAATAACGATATTACCACAATGCATATTAAAATCATACTAAATTAAAATAAGTGATTCATATCAAATAATATTTACAAATTGTATATATTATGGAAATGAAATTAAACTTCAATGATTCAAAAAATATGAATGCAAAACAAGTGTATAACTAGAATTTTAAAGTGAAACTAATATAGATACAAAATCATAAAATTCGTACCAAAATAATCAACATATTGAGTACATAATAGGTATGTAACTAAACTTTAATGGTTTAATAAATAATATAAACAAATTCATCTTTTATATACTATGAATATAACTATAATTTCATGGTACAATTAAATGAATCTTACATACAAATTTCATACAAAAAAATAACTAATATATATTGTGTATATAATAGATATGTAACTGAACTTCAATGATATATAAAGTGATTGTAGAAAATATTGATGGATTCTAAAACATTGATGGATTATTTTAATACTTATTTCATATCTTATAATTGAAAAGAAATATTATCAATACATATTAAATTCATACCAAATTAAAATAGGTGATTCATACCAAATAACATCAACAAATCGTGTATGAAATGAAAATGAAACAAAATTTTAATGATTCAACAAACAATATATACAAATTCATTTGGAAAAATTGCAAATCTTCATACCAATATAACTAGAATTGCATGGCAGAACTAATATGGAATATATAAATGCAAATTTCTTATCAAATTCATACAAAAAATAACCAACCGTTTGTATATATAATGTGTATGTAACTGGACTTCAATGATTCGCACAAACTCAACTTTGATATATAATCAGTACATAACTTTATTTTCTTGATACAACAATTAAGGAAAAAAATCATATCTAATTTCGATAAATAATGTAATGTTCAATAAAAAGCATCAATCTCAATTAAATTTTTTGTATTCACATTCTATGAAAAATACAGTCAATGTAATATGTAAATACAAATTAATTTCTTTAAGTACCTTCAGAGTTTATTTATTTTTGGCCTTGAATTTTTTTGAATCGTCCTTCGCAGTTACATCTTATTTTTGTGATTTGTGAAGTCTCCCTTTTGAAAACATTCATTGCTCTTTTATGTTTAATTTTAGTGTATAAAATCAGAGTCAAAGTTTGAATAGTCACTCGTAAGAGAGGTTACCATTTTATTATTGTTTGGCTTTTTAAATTTGTTCAATTCATTTCAATTGCGATATTATCCACACATCAATTTTTTCTTTTTTGATTTGCCCCTTTCAGTGTTAGTATCAATTTTGACACTTTGCTCTCTAACTGAAGTAATGAAAATTTTCTCATTAGTATTTTAGTCTTCTCATTAAAGTGTTAATCCTTTTCACCGGTGTTTGGATGAGTAACTCAAATTTTTATGAATCGATCGATCCATATCTTTCCTCTTCGATTAATCTAGGACTCTTTCTAGAAATTAGTATAATTTTACTATTTTAGACATAATATCAAAATAATAAAAAATATAAGAGGACGAGAACGGTGGTTGATTGCTGAATGATTTTTTTTTTCTTGAAAAATATGCAAAAAAGGTTAAGGAGAAGAATATGGAGAAAGAGAAAAAGTACGATTGATTCAGACCTTTTGTAGATATGTATGTAAAGTAAAATCAAATTTGTGTGATGTAGTAAAAGATTTGATAAAAAAACAAATGCTTTCTACTTTTTCTTTCACATTTATTGAGTACTAATAATTAATAAATAAATAAAATAAAATATAAAATTTACTTCAAATTAATCAAACTTTTATTTTTAATAATTATAAAATATAAAATAGTTTTTCTCTTATTATATGCTGAAGCAGGCACGTCTCAGTCGACGTGCCTGCTTCAGCGTGTTTCGAAAAAAAATCTTAAAATTTATTTCTTTTGTTCTACTTTAATTTAACTAGTGTATAATTTTTTTGAAATTATGGAATCCTTTTTAGCTATAACTTTTAAAATCAACGTGAAATATAAGAGGGAGTTCGTGCTGAAGCAGACACGTCTCCGTCGACCTGCCTCCTTCAGCGTGTTTCAGAAAAAAAAAATCTAAATTTATTTGTTTTGTTCTACTTTAATTTAATTAGTGTATAATTTTTTCGAAATTATAGAATCCTTTTTAGCTATGACTTTTAAAATCGACGTGAAATCCAAGAGGGAGTTTGTGCTGAAGCAGGCACGTTTCCGTCGACGTGCCTCCTTCAGCGTGTTTCAGATTAATTTTTTAAAATTTATTTCTTTTGTTCTACTTTAATTTAATTAGTGTATAATTTTTTCAAAATTATGGAATCCTTTTTAGCTATGACTTTTAAAATCGACGTAAAATATAAGAGGGAGTTCGTGCTAAAGCGTCTCCGTCAACGTGCCTCCCTCAGCGTGTTTCGAAAAAAAAAAATTAAAATTTATTTTTTTTGTTCTACTTTAATTTAATTAGTGTATAATTTGTTTGAAATTATGGAATCCTTTTTAGCTATGACTTTTAAAATCGACGTAAAATATAAGAGGGAGTTCGTGCTGAAGCAAGAACGTCCCCGTCGACGTGCCTCCTTCAGTGAGTTTCGGAATTTTTTTTTTTTTTTTCTTTTGTTCTACTTTAATTTAATTAGTGTATAATTTTTTCGAAATTATAGAATCCTTTTTAGCTATGACTTTTTAAATCGACGTGCCTGCTTCAGCGTGTTTCGTGATTTTTTTTTAAAAAATTATTTCTTTTGTTCTACTTTAATTTAATTAGTGTATAATGTTTTCAAAATTGGAGTCCTTTTTAGCTATGACTTTTAGTTTAAAATTCAAGATTTCACGCTGAAGCAGGCACGTCTTCGTCGACGTGCCTGCTTCACCGTGTTTCAATTTTTATTTTTTTAAATTACTTCTTTTGTTCTACTTTAATTTAATTAGTGTATAATTTTTTTTCAAATTTATGGAATTCGTTTTAGCTATGACTTTTAGTTTTAAATTTATATTCTTTAGTTATTGCTTTATTATTTTGAATGTCGGTAATATTTGTTTATATCTTGTAACTACTTTGAGCAAAAAATCAACGATCGATGATGAAAAATACTTTAATTATAGACATCTTAATTGACATCTTCACAATAAATTTGCGCAAACAAAAAGTAATTAACCACTTAAATATCTAAAAATCATATTAAATTTAATCAACTTTCTAATTCTATCTATATCACATAAATTAAAGAGGAACTTTCACATATAGCCACTCAAAAATAGTTAATTACTCTCTATAGCTATAGTTTGATAATTACAATTCGTAGCTACATGTTATAGGGAGGAGAGAGGCGAGCGAGACTGGAGACAGAGGAGAGAGGCGAGCGAGAGAGGGCAAAGAGTGGGAGAGAGGTGAATTGTATATGTATATTGGTTAGATAATTGTATATTATACATATGTATTTGTATATATGGCAAGCGAGATTGGGAGAGGGAGGAGAGAGGCGAGTGATATTGGGAGAGAGAGGAGAGAGGCGAGCGATAGAGGGCAAAGAGTGGGAGAGAGGTGAATTGTATATGTATATTGGTTAGATAATTGTATATTATACATATGTATTTGTATATATGGCAAGTGAGATTGGGAGAGGGAGGAGAGAGGCGAGCGAGAGAGGGCAGAGAGTGGGAGAGAGGTGAATTGTATATGTATATCGGTTAGATAATTGTATATTATACATATGCATTTGTATATTCAGGCGAATTATACATATACAAACGTGACTAATTATACAAACTCGAAGTCAGCCCACGTAATTAATGTATAATGTTAGTCGCGAGTGGTAATTATAGCAAACTATAACTATGATGAGTAATTAAGTAGTATACGTTTGCTTAACCGCGTAATTTTTCCTAAATTAAAATAAAAAAATACTAAGATATTGGATTGGGCCCATGCTGGCACATGTACCTGTATCTAGTATACTTATAAACGGGAGTAATAGATACTCTTAATTAATTACAATGTGTTTTCCTTTATTTAGCCATCCATGTAAAAGTCGTGTTGAGAGACTGGACTTTTGTTGAAATGAAGCCCAAATCGTTTGGGCTTATTATGAAGGTAGGCCCGCCCGCCCTTTGATAGAGCTGCAACTATAAACCCTAGCATCCATTCTGAGTAATTCTCTTACGAACCCTTGCTGGAGAGTGGAGAAAGATCTGCAGCGGCGAAGATGGAGGCAGCAAGAAATGTGAAAGATGTTTCCCCGCACGACTTTGTCAAGGCTTATGCCGCTCATCTCAAGCGCTCTGGAAAGGTCTATACATTCTTTCTTTCATTTTTATGTTCAATTTCTTTATAAACATAAACTTTTTATTCATATTTGCGTCGATTTTTCTCAACTACTACAGCTTAGATCATTGAATATAGAAACAACGCAGAATTATGTTAACGTTTTTTTGTAGCTATTTGCTGGATTGAAAGATATTCAAATTTGTGTGAGGATTTCAATTTTGTATATATTGTATACACACTTCCTTAATACTGCGCTACAATGTAGAAATGATATTTGTTGTTCTTCTTGTTGGATTGAGTGGACCTCGTTGCATTTTGCCCTTTTTTTCTTTTTGAATTTTACTACCGGAAGTTATTTGCTCATATCTGCCTTATTATGTACTTTGTTTTCTTGTTAATTCCTGGCTTCCAGCCACTGCAATTTCATGCAAGTTTGAGTTATAATTGTGTTTATTTTGGGCTTGTCTATTCTTGCTTATTACCTTTGATTTTTGCAGATGGAGCTTCCTGAATGGACTGATATAGTGAAGACTGGTAAGCTAAAGGAGCTTGCCCCATATGACTCTGATTGGTACTACATCAGAGCTGGTATGTCTCATCTTCATGATCAGAGGAAGGAACTTATCCATGGTGATTATTATTGTTTCTAACTTGCAGTATTTTATTTTGATGTATGGCAGCTTCTATGGCGAGGAAGATCTATTTGAGAGGAGGTATTGGTGTTGGTGGGTTCCGAAGAATTTATGGTGGTAACCAGAGGAATGGTAGCCGTCCACGTCATTTCTGCAAAAGCAGTGGTTCAGTTGCCCGCCACATTCTTCAACAATTGCAGAACATGAACATCATTGACTTTGAGCCTAAGGGGTAAGTAACCTTTTGCCATGTAATTGCTGCTGAATTTGATGTGTCTCCTTATTCTGTAGTGGTTGTATGAATGAAATTCATTGATCAGTCAGAAGCCTGTTTTTTGTCTTAACTGGTAGGGTTTTCTCCTGCTTTTTCTGAGCTTATTGTCCATATATTGAATATGTGATATGAATATATGCGTTAATCATATTATGGAGCCAGCAAAATATTTGCATTCTTCAGAAAAGAAAATCACGAGGAGTCTGGCTAGTCTTGCTTAGAAAAAGAGTGTCATTCAGGTGGTAATATTTGTGCTTAAATCATTTAATGCGGCAATTAAAACTCTCTTTATTCAGGAAAGAGGTCAAAGACAATTGTAAAGAGTGACTGCTTCCTTTATAGTAAGAAAATGTGATATTTGTGATTGATTGATTATACACGGAAACGATAAGAGGTTGCTGACTTTTCAATTGAAAATAATAACATGGCTTAAATGAATCGAGATAAAAGTATTTCACCTTGATCTGTATGGAGAGAAATCCTTATTGCTAGCTAATGTTCACAACTCAACTTTATCAGCTGCATTAAAAATGAAAATCTCTCATTTTTGAGATGAATATCTTGTTATTTGTCTGTCTAATTTCATTCTCTCTTTATCTAGCGGAAGGAGGATCACATCCAGTGGCCAGCGGGATCTTGACCAAGTTGCCGGAAGAATTGCTGTTGCTTGTTAAGAGAGATGAGTTCATTCAATCTTATGAATACATGAGTTAGCTCAAACTTATTGTTTCAGTTTGGACCTAAATAGATTTAGGGTATTGTTCAATCAAATTTTGTGGATGTTTTGCCTTTTCAGAACTTTGTGTCTTTCTCAGTATGTCAAGTTTTGCCCTTTCAGTACCCTGAGTGTGTATTGTGGCACAGATCCCTGAGAATCAGTGCTTGTTTACCTAATTGATAAAACTCAAAAAGCCCTGTGGGGATTATATTTTCCTTTTATTGACCGAGTTTATAAGACCAATAAGAAGGGACGTGTAAGACTGAGTGTCCAAACTTTGTTTTTGGTCAAAGTTGAGGTGATTGGTGGTGTTGTCTGTTAGGAATTTCATCATTAGTAGATTATAAATATTTTGTTTGGTGTGGAACAAGGTTAATTCTGGGAGTAAAGATTATAAATGCACACCCAGTATGTGGTACATAATACTAAAATTTTGGTATAGAATTGGGTAATGTGGGGTTTGATACACTTAAGATTGGTCTTTCGGAAACCTCTCTACCTCCACGAGGTAGTGGTAAGATCTTCATATTCCCCGGACCTCACTTGGTGGGATTTCATTGGGTGTGTTGTTGTATAGTATTGGCCTATCGGGTAATGCCAATCATCTAACACATTTGATGTCTTGTCTCAGTAACCAAACGTAGGAATCATCTTTTGTTTTAGATTTACTTGTTGCCTACCATATTCAACAAAGTTGAGCACACTACTAGGCAGGTTTTCATCTAGTAATATAACATAATATATTTATCAATTATATACAAACTTTTTGCTATTAGACTTCAAATCTTTTTCATTTTAGACTCTAATTTTTCTCATTTTCTCTAGCCCTATCCTCTAATATAAAAATGCGATTAGCGAATATGAGACTTCATTGTGAAACTAAAAGAAAATCTCTGCTCTGATTTTGGAGCTTATTTCTCTTCCGGATCACATGGATTTATGTCAGCGAAATTAAAAGAAGAGAACTCATATCTTATTTGTGGCAAATTTAAACAAGATAACATGAAATGTTAAACATGAAATTTATTTAAATGCTTTGAAGCTTTACATTTAAAATTTGAGTTTTGCAAATTGTTGTTTATTTGGAATGAACGATAGGGGATTCTTTTTGGAAACCCCAAAATCCAAGCTAAAGAGGATAAATATTATATTTATCGTCCCAATTTATATTACTCATTTTTTTTAAATCCTTAACAAAAAGAAGAGTGTCACATTTTTGACCTTTTGAAAAGAATCCCTAATTTTTTTTAAGGCTTTCGATGTTTGAAACTTACGGTCCAACTAGTTTGGATATGCCGTTGCATAAATTGTTTTTTTTTTTCTTTAAAAAATTCACAATGCAGAATCTCTAGTTTGTTATAAACTTAGTATAAAAGCTAAGATAATAAGAAAGATGAGAAATAGTATGTGTAATATTTTCTTTCACTTACTCTTGCATCATTCTTTGTTACAAGAAGAGGGGTATATATAGTTGTATATATTTGGGCATCAAGTGTGATACATGGATATCTTATTGCCATGTATACACTTTGGGCACCAAGTATATCATATGGGTAATTAGTATACACCACTTAACAACACTCCCCCTTGGATGTCAATTTAAAAGAAAGAAAAATAATAGTAAAAGAAAAACTATAGTAATACGCATTATTTGCTGCCTCATTAAAAACCTTACCAGGAAAACCCAGTGGGATAAAATCTTGGTTAAGGAAAAAAGAGTGCAACGCGTATTTTCTTCTCCTAATGAAAATATCACTTAATATCTCGAAGATGACACATTCCGATCTTGTTTCTCAGCTTCTCAAAGGTTGAAGTTGGTAATGCCTTGGTGAACATATCTGTTAAATTATCACTGGAACGAATTTGTTGAACATCTATTTCACCCTTCGTTTGAAGATCGTGAGTGAAAAAGAATTTTGGTGAAATATGTTTTATTCTGTCTCCTTTGATGTATCCTCCTTTTAGTTGAGCTATACATTCAGCATTGTCTTCATATAATGTCGTTGGAATCTCTCTCTTCGAAGGAAGACCACATGTTTCCTGGATGTGTTGAGTTATTGATCTCAACCAAACACATTCTCGACTAGCTTCATGTATGACTATTATCTCTGCATGATTTGAAGAAGTAACAACCGTAGTTTGTTTTGTTGAACGCCACTGTACCTCCATATGTAAATAACTAACATGTCTGAGATCGACCTCTATGTGGGTCAGACAAATATCCTGCATCTGCATAACCAATTAATTGTGAATTCGACCCTTTTAAATATAATAGTCCCATATCTATGGTTCCTCGAAGATATCTAAGTATATGCTTTATACCATTTCAATGTCTCTGTGTTGGGGAAGAACTAAATCTTGCTAATAAATTTACAGAAAAGGATATATCTGGTCGAGAATTATTAGCAAGGTACATCAATGCACCAATTATACTAAGATATGGTGTCTCAGAACCAACAAGCTCTTCGTCATTTTCATGAGGTCGAAATGGATCTTTATTAATATCAAGTGATCTTACAATCACCGGAGTACTTAATGGATATGCTTTATCCATGTAAAATCTCTTTAAAATATTTTCAGTATATGTTGATTGATGAATAAATGTTTCATTTGTAAAATGCTCAATTTGCAGACCAAGACAAAATTTTGTCTTTCCAAGGTCTTTCATTTCAAATTCCTTTTTCAAACATTCTACTGCATTTGAAAGATCTTTACGAGTTCCAATGATATTCAAGTCATCAACATATACAACTATCATAACAAATTTTGATCCAGACCTTTTAATAAATAAACAAGGACAAATTGGGTCATTCTTGTACCCTTCCTTTAAAGGTATTCACTAAGGCGACTATACCACATACGTCCTGATTGTTTCAATCCGTATAATTTTTTTTGAAGTTTTATTGAACAAGTTTCCTGAGAATCTTTATACATTTCAGGCATTTTAAATCCTTCAGGAATTTTCATAAAAATGTCGTTGTCTAGCGAGCCATGTAAATAGGCTATAGCGACATCCACTAGATGCATGTCAAGTTTTTCATGAACTGCCATATTTATAAGATACCTGAAAGTGATTGGATCCACCACAGGAGAATATGTTTCTATATAATCAATGCCAGGTCTTTGCGAAAATTCTTGTGCCACAAGTCGTGCTTTATATCTTACGACTTCTTCATTTTTCTCATTTCGTTTTCGCACAAAGACCCATTTGTACCCCACTGGATTTATACCTTCAGGTGTATGGACTATCGGTCTGAAAACTTCGCGTTTTTCAAGCGAAGCTAATTCAACTTGAATTGCATTTTTCCATTTTGGCCAATCATTCCTCTGTCTACATTCCTCGACAGATTTTGATTCATGATCCTCATCTTGTTGCATTATTTCAATAGCAACATTATAAGCAAAAATATTTACACAATTATATTATTTCGGTTTCATATTTTTTCCGATGAGACATAATTTATTGAGATCTCTTCATTATTTTCAGGCGCCTGAACCTCTTTCAAGGTTTCATCAATTATTATGTCTCCTTGCTCTACTTGAGTAGGTTCTTTCATATTGTGACCATCTTATTGCTCCTTTTCTTTTTCGAGAATTTTTATCTTTAGAATCGATCGGTCTACCACGTTTTAAACGTGCTTTATACTCATTTGCATTAATTAATTGTCCTACCGGGACATCAACTCGAATAGGAGCATTAGCAGCTGGAATATGAGATTTAGTAACTCTTGATAGGTCAGTGAATGCATCTGGCAGTCGATTTGCAATATTTTGCAAATGAATTATCCTTTGAACTTTCAGTTCACATTTATTTGTACGAGGATCTAAATGAGATAGTGATAATGCATTCCAATCTATCTCCCTTTTCAGCTGCTTATTTTCTCCCCCTAATGTTGGGTATACTGATTCATCAAAATGACAATCAACAAATCTTGCTGTAAATAAATCTCCAGTCATAGATTTCAAATATTTTATAATAGAAGGAGATTCATACCCAACATATATCCCCAACCTTCTTTGGGGACCCATCTTTGTACGTTATGGTGGAGCAATTGGAACATATACCGCACATCCAAATATTCTAAGATGGAAAATGTTCGGCTCCTGACCAAAAGCCAATTGTATTGGGGAGACTTTATGATAACTTGTGAGCCTAATCCGCACAAGACTTGCTGCATGCAAAATAGCATGACCCCATAATGAAATGAGAAGTTTTGTTCTCATAAGCATTGGTCTAGCAATTAATTGGAGGCGTTTAATTAATGATTCCGCTAGACCATTTTGTGTATGAACATGAGCAACCGGATGGTCAACTATTATTCCAGTTGATATACAATAATCATTAAAAGCTTGAGATGTAAATTCACCAGCATTATCAAGACAAATTGTCTTAATCACATAATCTGGAAATTGTGCTCTAACTTTATTATTTGAGCAAGTAATCTCGCAAATGCCACATTGCGAGTTGATAGTAAACACACATGTGACCATTTTGTAGATGCATCTACTAAAACCATATAATATTTAAATGGTCCACATGATGGGTGGATGGGCCCACATATATCACCCTGTATACGTTCCAGAAATACTGGAGATTCAATTCTCACTTTGATTACTGATGGTCTAGTAATCAACTTGCCTTGAGAACATGCAACACAAGAGAATTCTTTAAATTGAAGAATCCTTTGGTTCTTCAAAGAGTGTCCATGTGAACTCTCAATTATTTTGCGCATCATATTAGAACCGAGATGGCCCAACCGGTCATGTCAAATAATAAAATCATTTGAGTTAGTAAATCCTTGATTTACTATGGCATGTGTTTCAACCATGCTAATACGCGTGTAGTATAAGCCGGATGAAAGAGCGGGTAACTTTTCAAGTATAAATCTTTTACCCGACTTTATTGTAGTAATATAAAGATATTCATTATTTTCATCATTTGTAGTCTCAATATGATAGTCATTTTGACGAATGTCTTTGAAACTTAATAAATTTCTTTGAGACTTACTACAATATAATGCTTCATCAATTATCAATTTTGTTCCTCCAGTAAGTATTAAGTTAGCCTTTCTGGAGCCTTCAATTAATTTTGCACTACCGGATATTGTATTAACATTAACCTCCTTCATAATCAAAGAAGAGAAATATTTCTTATCTCTTAAAATAGTGTGTGTTGTGGCACTATCTATAAGACATATATCATCATAATTTATTTTGGATCCAATTGATGACTTGTGAATTTCCATATTCTGAGATGGAATTTGGTTAGAGCTTCGTACTGATAACGTGTTATAAACTAAATATAAAAGCTAAGGTAAGAAGAAAAATGAGAAATAGTATGTGTAGTATTTTCTTTCACTTGCTCTTGCATCTTTCTTTGTTACAAGAAGAGGGGTATATATAGTTGTATATACTTGGGCACCAAGTGTGATACATGGATATCTTCTTGCCATGTATACACTTTGGGCACCAAGTATATCATATGGCTAATTAGTATACACCACTTAGCATTTTGTGTGTATATTAATCTTACAGTACTTAACATATTAGTATGGACATCCAATTTACAACATAGTTTAATTTATTTATTTTCTGAAAATGAAACTCAGAAAGAAGTACAAGCAAAAAGGTAAGGCGTACCTTATTAATCCTAGCAATAGATAAACTTACTAAGAGGTTTAAAGAGCGTTTGACTAACAACAACAAAAATTGTTCGGTAGCTGGTTTAAACAACACCTTACACATAAATAACTTATTCATGTATTATGAGGACAAGAGGCAGAGAACAGAGAAGAACTAAAGCTAACTCCTTTGTATATTATATATATATAAACCCCCCTGAACTTAGCATAACTTACTTTAGTACTTAAACTACACGGGCATTTATTTACCCACTAATTTCATTTCGTGTGAATTTAATACCACCTTAACAAATGACGTGGAAAAAAAAGAAAAAAAATTGAAGGCGCGTAAATCTTGTTTTTTAAGAAAATAATGGTCCCACTAGCATATATTATATATATATAATGAAAAAAAACCCACCTACCCCATTCTTCTTCTTCTTCAAACCCCTCCACCCCTTTCTCAAAACCCCACCTGCCCATGCTTGTCTCTTCTTCCTCAAACTCCCCACCGCATCCTACCTCCCCCTCCCCCAATCCATCCTCTTTCTCCTTCATCAAACTCTACATCCAAGTACATTTTTTCGTTAAACAAAATTAGAAAATCACATTCAAGACCCACATAATTTTTTTTTATTTACTTTTGAGATTCGATTTTTCTTAAAAAATAATTATTCATCTAACTTTAAACATCACTTATTCTATACCTGAATATGCATTAAGAAGTGAAACAAGAAAAGTAACAGCAAATCTAAAAAATTAGCACATCGATTTTGCATAAATTTAAAATCGCCATTGTTGATATAAGTTGATAGTTTCACCTAGTTGGAAAAAAAAGTATGGTGATTGATATAAGTATTGATGGAAGTAATAATGAATAATTACAAAACAATGAAAAATAAAGTGAATCAATCAATGTGAAATTTTGGATGTTAAGAAATTGACCCAGATGAAATAATGAAGAAGGTGGGTGAAGAGTGAAAATAAATTTTTAAAAAGATGTGGGGAAGTAAAAATAAAGAAAAAATATTTTTTTCAATTATCTGACATGTCATCGATGTGGCACCGGGGTGACACTTAGGTGGCGCACGTGCATTTCACCCATGAGTATGAAACTAGTATTGTATGTGTAAGGTGCTATTAGATTCACTTGCAATAAGATTAGGGGGTAAATAATTACCCGTGAAGTTAAAGTGCTAAAGTAAGTTATGCTGCCAAGTTCAGGGGGGTTTTATGTGTTTTTTCTCTGTCTTTCTCTCTCTCTCTCTCTCTCTATATATATATATATATATATATATATATATATAGTTGAAGTAGCACTAGGATACAAGTAATACTAGTTGAAACCTATTCGAACTCGAACTATGATGAACATGTTGTAATACTCCGCTTGTGGTGGAGGCACATTCAGTTTGGAATGTAGGAACTCAAAGAGTGCAACTGCAAGTGGTTTTGTCAAGACATCGGCCAATTGATCCTTAGATGACAAGAATTGTACCAGGAGATCCTTTTTTTTTTTTGAGAAAAGGGTAACCTTGTATTCACACCAAAAGATTCATCATTCAAAAAATGATGAATTGGAAACTTACATCCCACATAGAGTATTCTTTACAAGTTTCCTATAAAATCAACTAATTCTACTATCTCTCCTATCATATTTTGTTTACACCAAAAAAACAAAAGGCTTATACAATTCATTCTAATTTTCTGTAAGTTAGTTTTTTGTCCATCAAAGCACCTTGAGTTTCTTTCTTTCCTAAGAGTCCACCATATGCATGCTGGGATAGTTCTCCACCAAAATTCTTTTCTTCCTCTGTTGCCAATACCTTTCCAACTGCTTAGGAGTTCCATTGTCGTGTTAGGCATCACCTACTTAACTCCTAACAAACAAAAAAACATGTTCCATAGGCTCAAAGCTGCCTTACAGTGAAGGAATAAATGATCATTGATTTCTTCTTCCTGCTCACACATGACACATCTTGAGCAAATTTGCCAGCCTCTTTTCTGTAAAGCCTCATGAGTTAGGCATGCCTTTCTACATACCAACCAAGTAAAACAAGCCATCTTTGGAGGGCATTTGGTCTTCCAAACTAGCTTCCAAGGCCATCTGTCTAGCTCTGTCTATAGTGTGTTAAGATTCCAATAACATGATTTCACTGTGAACACTCCCTTGCTGTGTAGTTTCCATCTAGGTTTGTCATGTCTCACAGATAGAGTTGGATGTGAGTTTAGAACTTCCAATAGATTGACAACTTTTCCAATTTTCCAGTCATTAAATGCTTTTCTAAATAAGAGGTCCCAACCCTGTTGGCTCCAAACTTGGGATACCTTAGCATTCCTCTGAAGACTCAAGGTATATACGTGTGGAAAATAGTTTCTAAGACTATGTTCTCCAATCTACACCTCATTCCAAAGTCAGTTTTTAAACCATTACCCACAATGATTGAGATGTTATTGTTGAACTGGGCCACAATCTTCTTATGGTTTTCCAGACACTACACCCAATGGTGCCCACAACTTCCTCAGTTGTCCATTGAGTAAGTAAACCATATTTCCCTGCTATAAATCTTCTCCAGATGGCTCCCTCTTTTGAGCAGAACCTCCAGTGCCATTTTTGCAAAAGAGAAGTGTTCTGTTTTCTGAGGTTCTTCAAACTAAGCCCCCCTTGCTAATTGTTGAGGGTCAATACATCCCATTTCATCAGATTGTAACCTCTCTTTTCCTTGTTTCCTTGCCATAGAAAGGACCTCCTCACCCTGTTAAATCTTTTCTCAATGCTCTTTGGTATAGGGAAAAGGCTCATTATGTATGTTGGGAGGCCATCTAGTACTGACTTGATGAGGGTCAATCTACCCCCTAATGATGGATATTGACTTTTACACCTGGATAATTTTTTTCACACCTTTCCATCACCCCGCTCCACACTTCCAATTCTTTATTTTTGGCCCCTAATGGCAACCCCAAATATTTAGTTGGTAAGGAGTCCACTTGACAACCCAAAATAGAAGCCAACTCTTGCAAATTCCTAACCTAGTTGATAGGGAAGATGTGACTTTTCAACCAGTTTACATGAAGACCTGGAATACCATTAATTTTCTATACAAAGAAATGTTGCTCTTGTTTTACAATATTTTTTTAACTGTAGCTATTTTCAATAAATATGTTACAAATTTGGCGTTGTTACATAATTTTTATTTTATTTTATCTTGTTTAAATTAAGAAGCTCAATAATTAATGGATAATAATGTATCTTATTTCAATTATGACCGAAATCAACAATTAATTTAATTATGGACATATTAAAATTCAATTGGCTAGACTTATAATTTAGTTAACCCTCCAATCGGCTGAATTTGAAAAAAGTTGATTATTTCTTAAATTACTCGCCTCTTTACCAAAAAAACTCACGGCCCTCCTCTTTATCTACCTCAATAAAGAGCAACCTATCCCTAGGCGCGACGTTTACCCCGATCAGCCTCACATTCTCTTTCTCCTCTTGTATGGTTTCCAAAGCTGTTAAAAGCTTCGTTACTGTAGCCTTGGAAATGAGGAGAAATTCGAAGGCGGTTGGATATGAGCTTGGTCAATCAAATTTCACCGCCGACAAACTCGTCCCTTATTTCTCCAAGGAATTCAATTCCTCCCTCTTTCAAAAGCCCACCCCCCCCCCACCTAAAAAAAATTGACCTAATTTGTCCGCCCCTTCTGTTCACTGATTTGAGGCATATTCTGCATCCTATAAGGATACATACCGAAAATAATATACCTTAATCAATGGGATTATTGTGTAAATTTTTTGGGAGAGTTTTTTCAATTTCTGAAAGAAAAAATATCGTCACCTTTTAATGAGAGAAAAACGGGAGTGGTGAAAATTGAAGAACTATTGAAAGAGGGAATTGAATGAGAGAGAGATATTTTAGTTTTGAAATATTTTGAAAATTGTAGAGAGAACGTGTGTGCCTTAAATAGTAGCCTTAATATGAGTTAAATTAGGAACTAACTTAGGATACCATTAATTTGCTATACAAATAAAATATTGCTCTTTTTTACAATAGTTTTTAACTGTAACTATTTTCAATAAATAAGTTACAAATTTTTCCTAGTTAAATAATTTTCCTATTATTTTATCTTGTTTAAATTAAGAAGCTCAATAATTAATCAATTATAATTTATCTTTTTTCAATTATGGCCGGAATCAACAATTAATTTAATTTTGGACATATTCAAAATTCAATTGACTAGACTTATAATACAACTAACCCTCCAATCGATTGAATTTTAAAATCTTTGATTATTTCATAAATTACTCGTCTCTTTACCAAAAAAACTCATGCTCGTCCTCTTCATCTCTTTGAATAGAGAGAAACTCTAACCCTAGGCGAGGTGCCTACCCCGATTACCCTCGCATTCCCTTTCTCTTCATGTATGGCTTCCAACTATGTCAAAAACTTCATTATTGTAGCCTTGAAATGGAGGAGAAATTCGTAAACGGTTGGATATGAGCTTTGTCCATCGAGTTTCACCGCCAACAACCTCGTACCTTATTTCTCCAATGAATTCAAATTCCTCCCTCTTTCAACAGGTTTCCCCCAAAAAATTGACCTAATTTGCCCACCCTTATTTTCACTGATTTGGAACACATTCTGGATCCTCTAAGGACACATACAAAAAAAATAAAAATACCTGAATCAATATGATTGTTGTGTAAATTTTTTGGGAGGTTTTTTTCCAATTTCTGGAAGAAAAAAAATCGTCACCTTTTGAGAGAGAAGCTGCAGTGGTGAAAATTGAAGAATTATTGAAAAAAGGACTTGAATGCGAGAGAATTTTTTTAGTTTTGAAATATTATTTAAGATCATAGAGAGAACGTGTGTGCCTTAAATAGTGGCCTTAATATGAGTTAAATTAGGAACTAACTAAGGATACCATTAATTTGCAATTAAAATAAAGTATTGCTCCATTTTTACAATATTTTTAACAGTGGCTATTTTTTCAATAAATAAGTTACAAATTTTGCCTAGTTACATAATTTTCCCATTATTTTCTCTTGTTTAAATTAAGAAGCTCAATAGTTAATCGATAATAATTTATCTCATTTCAATTATGATGGAAATCAACAACTAATTTAATTATGGACATATTCAAAATTCAATTGGCTAGAGTTATAATATAATTAACCCTCAAATCGGCTAAATTTGAAAATCTTTGATTATTTCTTCAATTACTCGTCTTTTTACCAAAAAAAACCCACACCGTCCTCTTCATCTCTCTCAACAGAGAGCAACCCTAGCCCTAGGCGCGGCGCCTACCCCGATCACCCTCACATTCCCTTTCTCCTCTTGTATGGCTTCCGAAGCTTTCAAAACCTTTGTTACTGTAGCCTTGGAAAGGAGGAGAAATTCGAAGATGGTTGGATATGAGCTTTTTCCATCGAATTTTAACGCCGACAACCTCGTCCCTTATATCTCCAAGGATTTCAAATTCCTCCCTCTTTCAACAGGTTTCCCCACAAAAATCGATCTAATTTTCCCTCCCCTTCTCTTCACTGATTTGAAATACATTCTGGATCCTCTAAGAACACATACCAAAAATAATATAACTGAATCAATGGGATTGTTGGGTAAATCTTTTGGGAGATTTTTTCAAATTTCTGAAAGAAAAAAAATTGTCACCTTTTGATGAGAGAGAAGCGGAAGTTGTAAAAATTGAAGAACTATTGAAAGAGGGAATTAAATGAGAGAAATTTTTTAGTTTTGAAATATTTTGAAAATTTTAGAGAGAACGTATGTGTCTTAAATAGTAGCCTTAATATGAGTTAAATTAGAAACTAACTTAGGATACCATTAAATTGCTATACAAATAAAATATTTAAAAAAAGAAAGATATTTTATAACCTTAGGTATTTTCAATAAATAAGTTACAAAATTTGCATAGTTACATAATTTTCCCATTATTTTATCTCATTTAAATTAAGAAGCTAAATAATTAATCGATAATAATTTATCTTATTTCACTTATGGCCTAAATTAATAATTAATTTAATTATGGACATATACAAAATTCAATTGGCTAGACTTATAATATAGTTGACCATCCAATCGACTAAATTTGAAAATCTTTGATTATTTCTTAAATTACTCGTCTCTTTACAAAAAAAAAAAAACTCAGATCCATCCTCTTCATCTCTCTCAACAGAGAGCAACCTAGCCCTAGGTGTGGCGCTTACCTCAATTACCCTCACATTCCATTTCTCCTCTTGTATGGTTTCCAAAGCTGTCAAAAGCTTCATTAATGTAGCCTTGGAAATGAGGAGAAATTCGAATACGGTTGGTTATGAGCTTTGTCCATCGAATTTCACCGCCAACAATCCCGTCCCTTATTTTAAAGGAATTCAAATTCCTCTCTCTTTCAACAGGCCCCCCCTCCCATTAAAAATCGACATTATTTGACCGCTCCTTCTCATCACTAATTTTGGACACATTCTGGATCATCTAAGGACACATACCAAAAATAATAAACCTGAATAAATGGGATTGTTGTGTAAATTTTTTGGGAGATTTTTTTTGATTTCCGATGAAAAAAATGTCACCGTTTGATGAGAGACAAACAGAAGTGGTGAAAATTGAAGAACTATTGAAAGAGTGAATTGAATGAGAGAGAAAAAATTTGATTTTGAAATGTTTTGAAAGTTGTAGAGAAAATGTGTCTGCCTTAAATAGTGGTCTTAATATGAGTTAAATTATGAACTAACTTAGGATACCATTAATTTTCA
The DNA here is from genome assembly GCA_029582245.1 of Solanum etuberosum. NCBI lineage: Eukaryota > Viridiplantae > Streptophyta > Magnoliopsida > Solanales > Solanaceae > Solanum > Solanum etuberosum. The sequence continues at coordinate 18,571 of JAJONR010004178.1, forward strand.
ATATAAATAAAATGTTACTCCTTTTTTACCATATTTTTTAATCATAGCTATTTTTAATAAATAAGTTATAAATTTTGCCTAGTTACTTGATTTTTCCATTGTTTTACATTGTTGAAATTAAGAAGCTCAATAATTAATCGACAATAATTTATCTTATTTCAATTATAGCCAAAATAAACAGTTAATTTAATTATGGACATAGTCAAAATTCAATTGGCTAGACTTATAATATAATTAACCCTCCAATCGGCTAAATTTGAAAATCTTTGGTTATTTCTTAAATTACTCCTCTCTTTACCGAAAAAAAAAACTCATGCCCGTCCTCTTCATCTTTCTCAACAGAGAACAACCCTAGCCCTAGGCACGACGCCTACCCCGATCACCCTCAAATTCCCTTTCTCCTCTTGTATGACTTCCAAAGCTGTCAAAAGCTTTGTTACTGTAGCCTTGGAAAGGAGAAATTTGAAGATGGTTGGATATAAGCTTTGACCATCGATTTCACCACCAACAACCTCGCCCCTTATTTCTCCAATGAATTCAAATCCCTCCCTCTTTCAACAGGTTTCCTCCAAAAATCAACCTAATTTTCCCTCCCCTTCTCTTCACCGATTTGGGATACATGCTGGATCCTCTAAGGACACATACCAAAAATAACATACCTGAATCAATGGGATTATTGTGCAAATCTTTTAGGGGATTTTTTCAATTTTTGAAATAAAAAAAATCTTCACCTTCTGATGAGAGAGAAGCGGGAGTGGTGAAAATTGAAGAACTATTGAAAGAGAGAGAATAATTTTAGTTTTGAAATATTTTGAAAATTGTAGAGGAAACGTGTGTGCCTTAAATAGTGGCCTTAATATGAGTTAAATTAGGAACTTACTTAGGATATCATTAATTTTGATATACAAATAAAATATTGCTCTTTCTTTACAATATTTTATCTTGTTTAAATTAAGAATCTCAATAATTAATCGATAATAATTTATCTTATTTCAATTATAGTCATAATAAACAAATAATATAATTATGGACATTCGAAATTCAATTGGCTAGACTTATAATGATTTATCTAATTTAAATTATAGCCAAAATAAACAATTACGTCAATTATGTACATATTCAAAATTTAATTGACTAGAATTATAGTATAATTAACCCTCCAATCGGCTAAATTTGAAAATATTTGATTATTTCTTAAATTACTCTTCTCTTTACCAAAAAGAAAAAAAACTCACGCCCGTCCTCTTCATCTCTCTCAACAGAGAACAACCATAGCCCTAGGCGCGACGCCTACCCTGATCACCCTCACGTTCCCTTTCTCCTCTTGTATGGCTTCCAAAGCTGTCAAAAGCTTCGTTACTTTAGTTTTGGAAAGGAAAAATTCGAAGACGGTTGGATATGAGCTTTGACCATCGATTTCACCGCCAACAACCTCGCCCTTTATTTCTCCAATGAATTCAAATCCCTCCCTCTTTCAACAAGTTTCCTTCCAAAAATCGACCTAATTTGCCCGCCCCTTCTCTTCACCGATTTGGGACACATTCTGGATCCTCTAAGGACACATACCAAAAATAATATACCTGAATCAATGGGATTGTTGTGTAAATCTTTTGGGAGATTTTTTTCAATTTTTGAAAGAAAAAAATCTTCACCTTCTGATGAGAGAGAAGCGGGAGTGGTGAAAATTGAAGAACTATTGAAAGAGGGAATTGAATGAGAGAGAGAAAAATTTAGTTTCGAAATATTTTGAAAATTGTAGAGAGAATGTGTGTGCCTTAAATAGTGGCCTTAATATGAGTTAAATTAGGAACTCGCTTAGGATACCATTAATTTTGATATACAAATAAAATGTTGCTCTTTCTTTACAATATTTTTCAACTCTAGTTATTTTCAATAAATAATTTACAAATTTTGCGATTTTCAAATTCTATTATCTTGTTTAAATTAAGAAATTCAATAATTAATCGATAATAATTTATCTTATTTCAATTATGACCGAAATCAACAAATAATTTAATTATGGACGTATTTAAAATTCAATTGGCTAGACTTAAAATATAATTAACCCTCCAATTGGCTAAATTTGAAAATCTTTGATTATTTCTTGAACGAAAAAGGGTCAAAACTACCCTTAAATTATCTGAAATAGCTTAAATATACCCTTAAACTATATTTCGGATAAAAAATACCCTTTCCGTCAAACATTGTGCCACACCTACCCTTCTAGTAAACGGAAGTATCCATGTGTGTGTTAAATGCCACATGGACGCCACATGGATGCCACATGTGCACGCCAAACATTCCCCACCTCCACATAGACGATGTAAATCTCTAATTTCACTCTTTTCCCCCATTTCAATTATTCGGTTTTTGATTTTTTTAATAGTGCTCACCGAATACCATACCAAACAACTTCGGTTTGGTTCAATATTCTGCGAATAATACACACCATGACACCGAATATATCACGTCAGTTCATCCATGACCAGTGAAAAATGAAACCATCTAAAGCCCGATCCCTAATGCAACCCTATCATGGCCAAACAAAAATTTATAGATAAGTTTTCTAAAACTACTCCCAAAATCTATGATTAAACGTTAGCTAAACTTTTGAACTTTCCCCAATTTTGAATGGAAACCCTAACCCCAGATTTCATTTTTTCTATTAGATCTTAATGTTGTGCGCTTCTTCAATTCCATTTTTTTTATTTTTCGGTGGGTGAGCGATCAAAGCCCCTTATAATCTACGCATGATTGTTGAGTTTTGTTGATTTGAAGACGGGTAGGTGAGTTGGTGGCCCTAACTATTTATGCTTTGCATGAATTTGAAATGTATTGATCTTTTACGGATTTAGAATTATAGTACATAATTGGGTTTGGCGAGAAAAAATATGAAAGAAGGAACTGATAGTCTTTTTAGCAGTTTATAGATTGTATAGATACTTGTTTAAGGAATGGAGAGCTCGGAAACGGAAGGAGGAATGTTGGAATGCGATACCGGAAGTATTGTTTCTAAGGGAAAGGATGAAATGAGGGGGAAAAGAGTGAAGTTAGAGATTTAATTCGTCTATGTGGCAGTAGGGTGTGTTTGGCATGCACATCTGGCGTCCATGTGGCATTTAACACACACATGGATACTTTCGTTAACTGGAAGGGTAGGTGTGGCCCAATAGTTTGTCGGGAAGAGTATTTTTGAGCCGAAATATAATTTAAGGGTATATTTAAGCTATTTCAGATAGTTTAAGGATAGTTTTGACCCTTTTCCGTTTCTTAAATAACTCTTCTCTTTACCAAAAAAAACTACGTCTGTCCCCTTCATCTCTCTCAACAGAGAGCAACCCTAGCCCTAGGAACGGCGCCTAACCCGATCACCATCATATTCTCTTTCTCCTCTTTTATGGCTTTCAAAGTTGTCAAAAGCTTCATTACCGTATTCTTGAAACGGAGGAGAAATTTGAAGATGGTTGCATATGAGCTTTGTCCATTGAATTTCACCATTAACAACCTCGTCCTTTATTTCTACAAGGAATTCAAATTCCTCCCTCTTTCAACAGGTTTCCCCCAAAAAAATTGACATAGTTTGCATGTGCCTTCTCTTCGTAGATTTAGGACACATCCTGGATACCAAAAATATTATACTTAAATCAACGGGATTGTTGAGTATATCTTTGGGAGATTTTTTCCATTTTTTGAAAGAAAAAAAGATCGTCACCTTTTTATGAGAGAGAAGCGGGATTGATGAAAATTGAAGAACTATTGAAAGAGGGAATTGAATGAGAGAGAAATTTTTTTGTTTTAAAATATTTTGAAATTTTTAGAGAGAACGCGTGTGCCTTAAATAGTGGCCTTAATATGAGTTAAATTAGGAACTAACTTAGAACACCATTAATTTGATATACAAATAAAATATTGCTCTTTCTTTACAATATTTTTTAACTATAGCTATTTTCAATAAATAAGTTACAATTTTTCCTAGTTACATAATTTTCAAATTATTTTATCTTGTTTAAATTAAGAAGCTCAATAATTAATCGATAATAATTTATCTTATTTCAGTTATGGACGAAATCAACAATTAATTTAATTATGGACATATTCAAAATTCAATTGGTTAGACTTATAATATAATTAATCCTTCAATCAGTTAAATTTGAAAAATCTTTGATTATTTCTTAAAGGGAAAAAGGTCAAAATTCTCTTAAACTATGTGAAATGAACAAAAATGCCCTCCTCCGTTCATAGTTTGGCCCAAAAATGCTTTTGTCGTCAATACTTTGGTTTAGAAATACTCTTGCAGTAAATATTTTGGTCCAGAAATGCCCTATAGTTACTAAATGGGTCAAAAATGTTTTTTTTCGAATAAATATAAGTAGTATTTTTTTTTCAATTGAAGTAGGACAAACATTTGCTAATTTTAAAAATATATTATTAGAAAAAAGAATGTGTTAAAAAGAAATAAATAATATTTTATTAGGAAAATGAACATTTTTTGACCAAAATATTGAAGATAGGGTATTTTTGATTCTTAAATTACTGGCCTTCACCAAAAAAAGAAAAAACTCAGCCCGTCCCCTTTATCTCTCAACCCTAGCACTAGGTGCAATGCTAGCCGATGACCCTCAAATTCGCTTTCTATTCTTGTATGGCTTCAAAGAATACACACACGATTTCATCTTTAAAAATATAGAGATTCATTGTGGGGGATAAAATAGGTTTTCATATAATTCAGAAAAATCTATTTTAGGAGTTGTTGCTCACAACAGTGGAGTTGTTTTAACAAAATATAAACTTGAAAATCAATTTTTGTATTAAAAATATCTCAAATCATGATATGAAATTTCCATATCATGGTTTTTGGAGAATATGGAATCACATCTCATGATATGGAATCATGAGATGGAATCAGCATAAAATCGCATGTCCAAATGTTGATTCCATCTCACGATTCCATATCGTGATATGGTATTGCATGGGCAAACGCCTACTAAGTTCTGAGCTTTAAACTCTGTTTTTTTCAAATTTGATAAGCTACTGCCTTTTCCTACAAAAACTTTCCATCTTGGTTTAAAAATAAATAAATAAATGTATTTGTTCCATTCATGGATTATTTCTTGATACATATTCTATTGTTCTTGTATGGTGGCTCCCTTTTCGAGTAAATTGCTATAGAATACTGAATGGATCTTCTATGGTAGATTAAGTATTAGAAAGCTTTGTTCCAGCAATTTCAATATGATCTTGCTTGGCTCGACATAATTTCACGTAGAAGTAAATTGGCAAATATGCTAGAATGGTGCCTCCATTCTAAGGATTAGTCCTTGTGGTTAATTTCATTGTAGTTGTTTGCTGCGTAGTTTTGTTATCATAATCAGTTAATAGATATGTTTATATCATCTTTCGAGTCATGAACTCTTTCACATGACTATTCATTCTCGTTAAAGATCCAGTTTGTGTGATTAAGATAAATTGGTGTTTAACATGGATAAATCCCTACATTTCAAAGATGGCGGTATCTGTTTATATCACAAGTTGTCAAAATATGCATTTTTGCATCTACTAGTCTGTCCTCATTCAATTATTTGAGTTTTACCCCCTTTTGTAACATAAACGTGCCAACAACATATGCATGTCGGGAAGTTTACTGAAATTGGTGATTTGTTTTATATTGAAGCCTGTCTTCGTTTGCTCATGTATGATCTTCTTGAATAGAAAAGTCATGGATTTTTATTTGTGGCCAAATTTGTGCATACATGTCATTGATTTTGTTGTGCCTTCGAGTAGTTAATTTTTTTAACTCTCAAATAATTCAGCCTATTTTCGTTGTTGGTTAAATCATGTGTTCATAGGAACATCTCTTTATTCTCATACTCTTATTAGTAGCTAAAACAAAATGATGAAATTGAAAAAGTAGAGAAACTTCAGCAACAAAAGAAATCTAGTTACCACAGACAAAAAATAAATTAATGTAGCAACAAAAAACAGAAAATGGGAGTATCGAAAGGCAATGAAAGTAAGAATAAGAGATTACCTTCTGCCTTTAGAGTTGATGGTTATTTTGGCGAGAACAGAGAATAATGTTTTCGCAAAGTTTTTTTGATAACAATTATGAAACTTGAAAATTTTAAATCCAAAACTTGCTCAAAATCCAAACATTTTGAAATTAAGAATTGTTACAATCTTAAACTTGTTGAAATTTTGAATTGAGTAAAATGGGAGGATATGAATTTAATTCCTTCAATTTCGAATCTAAGGTTAGGACAAAGACCATCAATGGTCTCACTCGAAAATGCTGAAAAGAGATTAAAGAGAGATGTTACCTCTGTCGGTCAAAGATGAGGAATTAATTCTTTGTCCGTAATGGTGAACATCGACTGCAACCGATGAAAGAACGCGAGCTCCTATCAGAAATGGTGAGAATATGAAGGTTGTCTAGGATGAGGAGATGACTTTTGAGAGTAATAGGGGCTGCTAGTTTTTTTTCCTTCGTTGTTTGATTGCTAAAAGTGATTAGAGGCGAGGTTTTTTGGCATTAAGAGCGAATTGGGCTAGATATTGGCACCTTAGCTTGGATACAATGTATTTAGAATAAATTACATTTAATTTTGATATCATGTATTCAAAGATACATATATCTGGACGTATCTGGATGCACCAAAAATTGGTTAGATATGTAATATTGCAAACTAGAGTATATCTAAGTAATTAGCTCTTAAACTAGTGCTAATGTAAATTTTCCTTTTAGATAAGTGACCAAAATATTTAAACTATGGACAAATTCTGTTATAAATATAATTACTTTGAAATAAAAATTGAAACAAATTAATTATCAATTAACTTTCTGAGCTTCTAGGTGCTAAAAAGTAAAATATTTATATGTAAAATAAATTTTATAAAACTCTAGTTAAAACATAAACACCTTTGAATTGTGAAAATATGATATGTACATAACTCGAAGGAAAGATCGAGATACTGGATTTTGATCCAACAGGATAATGTCGATGTTCTTTCATTGGTTGTAGATCATGTTCGTTATTACAGGCAAAGAATTAATTCTCAATCTTTGACCGGCAAAGGTAACATCTCTCTTTCATCACTTTTCCCCATTTTCGAGGGAGATCATTAGTGGTCTTTGTCCTAAACTTGGGTTTGAAATTGAAGGAATTCAAATTCCTCTCTTATTGGTTGTAATCTTGAGTCCTAAACTATTTGGGGTCTATAAATAGAACTCCTATCCTCCCATTTTGCTTGGTTCAAAATTTCAGCGAGTTCAAGATTGCAATGGTTCTTAATTTCAACAAGTTCGAATTTTGAGTAAGTTTTGGAGTTAAAATTTTCAAGTTCCATAATTGTTCGCATAAACTTCTTGTTCTCTCCAAAACGACTCTCAACTCTAGAGGCGGAAGGTAATCTCTCGTTCTTACTTTCACTACCTTTCCATACTTCCATTTTTTAATTTTTGTCACTACATTATTATTTTTTTGATCTTGTAGTAACTAGATTTGTTTATAATGCTGAAGTTTCTTTACTTTTTCAATTTCATCATTTTGTTTTAGCTACTAATAAGAGTATGAGAGTAAAGAGATGTTCCTATGAACACATATGATAAAGGATGAACACTTTATAGCGTTCATCATTTTACGCTTACTCTTCGCATACACGTACTCAAAATTGTCCATTTCCCCAACTCCCCATTGTTGTTTAATTTCAGCTCTTATGTGCTTATTTCAAGTCTAGCTCGTTAGGTTTCTTGACCTCTTTTTCTACTTGAATTTAAGTTATTAAGATTAACAAGTATGAGTAGTAAGGAATGTTCATATAACATCAAGGTTAGATAGAGGATGGATACTTTATAGTATTCATCAGTTTGTACCCCTTCTTCACCTCCATATACTTGTAGTATCTCCCCCACCCTTGCTTCCCTCCATGTATCGATCATGTTCTCTTCAGAGGAAAGAGTTTGTATGTTGCTCCCCGTTTGTATTCTGGGGCTCGTTAACATCTATCTAATCCCAACAGATTGACTGGCTGAAAGAGCTTTATTTGTTTATGTAGGGATTGGTCTTGTTGTTTTATGGAGTTTGAGGTGAAAGAGTGTGTTTTCGTAAGCACCTGGGCTAAAGTGATGAATATTTTATGATATTATTACTTTACATTGTCTCTTCGCCTTTAAAAAAATTCACATTTGTATCTCTCTCCCTTTTCCCCTTTTTAGTGTTTTGTTTCAGTTTTGTTCTCAAACTATAGTCTCCTCGGAAATATTTTGATGATGTTCCATAAATATAGTGAGGTAAGCATAATAAATATGTTATTTCTTCCTAAATAGAGGATAGCGACATTATTTCCCTTTTAGTGTTCCAAAGGAACTGAACTGTATTTATTTTTAATGCAAGTTTGTATATTCTTTCTTTAGAAAAAGTATTAGTTAACGGGCTGCTCATATGAGCATGGAATAAACTATGGATACCTCACAGTGTTACCATCTTTTATTCTCTCCTTATTTCGAGATGCTTGAGGAATATTTCCTCTCCTTCAATCCTATGTTGATTTTTAGTTTTGTTCCTTTTCTTTTACTGTTTGGTTTTGATTGTTTTTCCAGATCTAGTTTGAGCATGAGGATTCCTTCAGATTGAGGTGGTTCAAGCGTTCCTAAACAACAATAGCTTCATCACTAGCTTTCCTGCCCTTGAGGAAGGTAGTTTGGCATGGGCCAATTAATTTATCCAAAAAGGGTTTGAGTTTGTTAGCAATGATTTTATAAGTAGTGGTTCACAAATTTATTGGTTTGCATTTTTTTAGTTTAGGAATAAGACATAAGAAAGTTTGATTAAGATTGTGAGGGATGACCTAATGTTAAAGATTTGGTGGTAGGACTCTATGATTAATTTTCCTATCGTGTCCCTATGAGTTTGGAAAAAATGAGGGTATATTCCGTTCGGACTAGGCGCTTTGAAAGATTTGAATGAAAACAGGGCCTGAGTTATTTCAAAATCTTGAAGTGGATTGTCGAGATCAGAAAGATCTAAAGAATGAAAATAGTAGTGGAGTGATTTATGTATGGTATTAGAATAAATGTGCTCTGTGTGGAGAAGATATTAGTTGGTTACATGATCAATAATTTTTGGGTTATTCGTATCTAATTGTCATTGTCATCTTTGAAGTAAAGAAATTTTATTTTTTCTCTTTCTATTACTGACGTTAAGGTGGAAGTATTTAGTGTTGGCATCTCTATTGTTAAGCCAATTAATTCGAGCTCTAATCTTCTAGTAGTCCTTTTCTTATTTGAGGTGGTGGTTGTAGTTTTTGGTAAAGGAGTTTTAGTTGTTGAAGGAAGTCACTAGTTGGATAAAGGGTTGACTTATGGAAGCATGCAAGTCTAGCTAGGATTTTTTTTTTTTTTTTTGGAAAAATGTCTCCAAAAGTTAGCTTGTTCCAATTGGTAGCTTCTTGAAAATAGGTAATAGCATCCGTGAGGCTCCCATTGTTCCAACACTTCTTAACAAGATATTCAAAGCTAGGATGGGATAACAATTTTTTTAATTCTAACCGGTCTGACGATTATATGATCGTAAGGGTTTGTCAACCTAATAAGTAGAGGGTTATGGTCTAAATGAGTCTTGGGAAGGTATGTAACAGAGGTATTATGGAGCTTTTTTATAGTAGAGGGTTATGGTCTAAATGAGTCTTGGGAAGGTATGTAACAGAGGTATTATGGAGCTTTTTTAGTTTCTCTCCTTCCGAATTGGGATAGTTTTCAATCCACAAGTTGGCAAAACATCGCTCGAGTCTTTCTAATATAAGACCTTTGTTACCCTGTCAGTGGTTAGACCAAGTGTATCTACTACCTTTGTAGCCTAGGTCAATGAGGTTACAATGGTTAATGCAAGACCAAAATTTGGAGCTCCTAGCCGTATCAATATTCTTACCACCCCATTTATCATCTTGTCTTTAAATTTCATTAAAATTGCCAGCAATTAGCCACAAGCCATCAAAATTTTCAGCGATATTTTCTAAATTATTCCACATGTTATTTCTATTAATAACATCTGAACTAGTATGAACTATAGTAAACCACCAAGATTTATGGTTTGGAAATACATGTATCAGATAGTGAAGTTACTTAGCACTTTGCCTGATAGGAGTGACAGTCACCATACTAGAAATCCATAGCAAGACAATGCCACCTAATTTACCATGGGTTGGCACTTCATAGTAATCATCAAAATCAAACTCGTTTTTCAAAGCAAGGTGGTCCAATTTTGTTTCCGAAAGAGCTACAATACAAAGGCTATGGTTCCCAATGAGTTCCCTAAAATTTCTTTTAAAGTTGTCATTATTAGTTCCCCCAGTGTTCCAGACCACAATGCTAGTAGGTTGATTCGTGATAAAATAACTAATGGGGGGAACGGTAGTTCCTGATTTTCCTTAGTTAGGAACTGACTTGGCCTCAGGATCGGGGTCACCACTATTGCATATTTTGCTAGAGCACTATTCAGGGTAGGTTTGATGTCGAAAGAGCATTTCATGAGAGCAATTGGGCAAATGTGCACATATTTCTTGTCTTTTTTTTTCTGGAAAGATCATAAGGGCTGCATTTCTTAGAGTAGAGATTTATGTGAACAAGCCCCAAAGGAATTTCGTCCCCCCATCTTCTTGTTGTTGTGGGGACGGGGGGGGGGGGTTTCATTGGTATTAGGTTGGGGATCATTATAGGCTGGCCCTGTTGCATCGACATGGGCTTCTAGGGAAGAACAATGGATTGGTTGTTATCATCTCTTGAGGCGTGAAAAAGGGAAGTTGGATTAGTTGGTCATGTTTGAATATGGACTGAGATGGTGGGGAAGGCTCCATAGAATTTGCATGGTGTTGAAGAAAGTTGGGGCTAATGTCGGAACTAGTGGGTCTAGTACGTTCGTCATCCACATATGGTTGACAAAGTTTTCCATCGCAAGCTTCATTCCCTACGTGTTCAGTTGGGCAAGAAAGTTCGGATGTTGGAGTATGATCATGATCTCAACACCATTGTACTCAGAAAGGGAGGACCTCTCATTCTTAGAACTACTAAGAAGTAGTCAGGAGATGGAAGAAATTTTGGAGGTACTTGGGGAACAAAGTGCGGTGACATTTGTACCTGAGATAATGCTCCTCGAGGAGACCACCAGAACATCTATCATAGCTTATTGCCCCAAACAGATGACCAAATGCACACTGAATATAAAGAACAAAAGGGAAGAAATTCCAGGACATTTGGCGATAAACCCAATGAAAGACACGAAAGAGCCAACTTATGTGGGAAAGGGGAAAGGCCTATAGGATCAACCACCATCTCAAGACAACCTAATGAAGTTCATAATCTGGAATGCGAGGGGGGAAAATAGAGCCCGAATCAGGCGTCTATGCAATGCCATGGTCAAGATTTACAAGCCATTTATGATTGTGTTACGTGAAACAAAAATGGCAGAGCACATGCATCTCACTCAGGCACTAAAGTTCGACATGCACATCCAATCGGCTGATGTTGGATCCTCTAGTGGCATTGTGATCATATGGAAAGAAGATCTTCTAAAATTAGACAACAAGACTATCACATCACAAGGGATCCATATGATACGTTAAGGTAATTTCTAACTCTAAGCCTTGGTTTTCCTCTACTATTTATGCTAGCCCAAATTTCAATATTAGAACCAAACTCTGGGAAGACCTCTGCCATATTGCCTAGAATCACAACAGTGAATGGCTCATTGGTGGCAACTTCAACGAAGTCCTGCAAGCCAATGAAAAAATGTTAGGGGCTAACATAAATAATGGTAAGACGTCTCTCTTTAGGAATTATCTTAATCAGTGTGGGATGGTGGAGTTGGGTTATGAAGATTGTAAATTCACATGTACCAATAAGAGATATATGAATATGAGCGACCTTATTCTCGAAAGACTTGAAAATATGTGTTGCCAATATCGCCTAGATAAACCAATGTCCTGAGACTATGGTATCACACCTCTCCAGAACCAAGTCTGATCACTGGCGCTTCCTTGTGAACTTAATGAGTTATGCTAATAATACCCTCAGTAAACCCTTCAAAATGGAACCCATGTGGTGTGGTCATCCCTCTTTCCATGGAGTTGTGAGGCAATGTTTTGACAGACCCAACACCATAGGGAAAGCCATTGAACTCTTCCAAAAAGAGGCAACCATCTAGAACAAAACCATTGTTGGAAACATCTTCAATAACATGAAAAGAATTCTTGCTAGGCTAAACGTCATCCAAAATTCCCCAAATTATCACCTTAGCCTTTTCTCTAGGAACTTGAAAACGGTTTGCTCCTTGACTATGATAGCCTTCTCAAGTTTGAGGAAGAGTTCTGGAAAGCCAAGTCCAAAATAATTGGGGCGAGTGAGGGGGATACTAATACCAAATTCTTCCATATCTCCACTCTTAATCATAGGAGAAGAAATAGAATCAACTCCCTCAAAGATGATATTGGAACTCTTTATCCTGAACAAATGGACATCAATGCCCACACTACTAGCTATTTCATAGAATTCTACACCACTGACCACCGTCATTCCAAGAGACACCATGTTGAGGAACAAGCTAGGGGGGACACGATCAACCAAGATACCAAAGATATCATGGACACACCCACTAGGGATGCTAAAATCCTAATTTCTCTAAGAAAATTCAAGTCCTTAAAAGCCTCGGGCCATGATGGCCTCCATTCGTTGTTCTACCAAAAATATTGGAATTGGTTGGGGAGAAAACCATTGCTTTCTGCAAAAATGTGTTTGATAGCTCCCACATCCCAAATGACAAAACTCTCTTATGCCTTATCCCCAAGTATCCAAATGGCTCCATGCTCAAGAACATCAGACCTACTGGCCTTTGCAACACTAGTTATAAGCTAGTGAGAAAAATCATCGTGAACCGCATCAAACCTCATCTACCTAGGATCATAGGCCCTAGTCAAGCAAGTTTTCTTTCCTCTAGTAGGGCCTATGATCACATTATTATTGTTTAGGAGTATATTCCCACTTTAGGAAAATGAAAGGGAAAAAAATCCTAACATGATCTTGAAAGTGGATTTGCAAAATGTTTGACCGCTTAGAGTGGTCTTTCATAAGAGATACCCTTTATTTCTTCAACTTCCCTACTAAATTGTCCACTCTCATCATGTCCTATGTTACCACAAGCTCTATCTCAATCCTTGTTAATGGAGGGAAAACTAATTACTTTCAACCTTAAAGAGGCATTAAACAAGAAGACCGAATGTTCCCTTACCTTTTCATACTCTGTATGAAAAGATTGTCTAGAAATATGGATCTTAAGGTCAGAGGCAAAAAATGAACCCCCATTAAGACCACCACAAAGGGTCCCAAGATTTGCCAATTGTTTTTTGCGGACACCCTCAGTCTTTTCTCCAAAGCAGACACTAGAAACTGTGTCACCATCACATAAACCTTGAATTTGCAATCAACCACCTCCCCAGCCCCGAGCCTGAACTTTAGTAATGCTGACACAGACAACTAGATGGACCTTTGGAACAACATTTGGAGTAAACCTTTCAATTCAAGATTAAATGAGGTGTTATAAACTATTATAGTATGGATGTCCACTACACCAAGAAGTTACTATGACTAATTATCTCCATTACTTTCCTCCATTATTAAGATAACCTCCACCTTTATGACCATTATTCTTGTAACCTTTCACCTCCATAACCTCCTCCATTATATTCATGTTAATGTCATGTTTATGACTAACCTTTTGTATACCTCTATGTTATACTATAAATAGAGGCATAAGGGTTCATATTGTACACACTTGAAGATTTGGTGAACACTTAACACTTGAAAGAAATAAAGTTATCTTATATTGTTTCTCTTGTCTTATATTCTTCTTGTCTTCATCTTTATATTATTCTTTTGTTCTTAAGTTTTACAACACGTTATCAGCACGAATGTTCTACCATTGCAGGATTGAAGCAAAATAAATAAAAGAAGGTAAAATAATTGTGTTTATTTTTCTCTCGAGAAAAGGTAAATTATTGTGAAATCTATTTTATATTTTACTTGTGAACAAGGTGAATGATTAATATTATTGTTACTGTGCATTTTTTTTCCACCTATGAGTCTATGAACTGTTTTGGTTATTACATAAGCTTTTGATTTATTTTGTTTTGTGTGTGAAATATTTTGGGTTCACATGGAAATTAAAAAATGGGTGGTGATAGTGAACAATTTTATTTTATTGTAATTGGAATTATTATTTTCTTAGTGTGCAATTGATTCTTTGATTTATAACAACAATTCACTAGCTTAATTATTGTGCACCAAACATAATATAATATAATGCTATGTGTAACTCTCTGTTTTGACAAGTTCAAGATATTAGTACATACTTTGTTGAGAATATTTTTTTTGTGTTTCTTTTGTTCTATATTTATTGTGCATGTTAATCACAAAGTGACAATATTTTTTTTAAGGCTCAATGGTGAGTCCTATTGTATTTGGCTTACTATGACATTGAATGAGGGTAAGACTGTGAATTTAAGTTTCACCGCACTAAGTGGATAAGACATCGGGTTATAAGTTCTGGTGCAACATGATGATATGAAGTTGAGTTCAAGTCCCATCGATCTATGAGCGAAGACTTCTTTATATGGGTAAGACATTGAGTTTAAGTCCTAATGCACCATAGTGATGATATGGTGATGACAAACACAATATAACACATTTTTGACTAAAAGTCATGAAATTTGTCCTATTAATTTGCTCCATTCTCTTATGTGAATGTGGTAACAAGACACAATATGTCTGAAAATGATAAGTGGTTAAATGTATGAATATGAGTATGATAAAAAGTAAATGGTCATCATTGTGGTAATTAAAAGGAAGAACATTATGGGTTCTTAAGATGGTCCTTCAAATGTGAAGGTAATTTTGTCCATCAAAGTGGTATAAAAGGTTATTGGGCACATTATTTCTTAAGATGGTCCTTCAAATGTGAAGGCAATTTTTATCCATCAAAGTGGTATGAAAAGTTATTGGGCACATTGTTGTCGGTGCAATCCAATTTGAAAAGTTTTGTAAATCCTCCATCAAAATAAAGGAATACAAAGTGGTAGTACATTTGGTACACTTGACCTCTTAAAGTGATGTTGAAATGAGTCACATAAATTCGATAATGCCAAAGCATGAAAATGAGTTTCTAGTAAAAACTTATGGAGCATGTACAAATGGTTATGGTCCATTTCTTGAAGAAAATGTGACTTGTGTTCATATGGATAAGAACATGTTCATGTATTGTTGGATAAATGTCACATCTCACCTCTACGGGAGGTTTGAGAGTTTGAAAAGAAATATTTTGACATAAATGGTCATTTGGTCATATACTTTGAGTACTACAAAATACTATGGTATGTTTTATTATGAACTATTGAAAGACAAGAAAGAAATGATTCTTTCCTATAAAGATTGTGGTCATGACCAAAACAAATATTATTGTGTGGCAACACAAATTTGTCATTGGTTGTCAAAAAGTAAGTCTTGCATGTAATAATTTTAACCATGACAATAATAATAATTTTCTCCTTGAAGGAGATGGTCACCATAAGAATGGTGTTGTGAAATTTGTGGCAGCACACAAAATTAATTAAGAGTTTCGGAAGGACTAATTTGTTACTATCCAGAAAATGAAAACAGTCCATAATATTGAGGTTGTAGTAAGTCTCAAAAGAAACTTTTTATGTTTCGGAGGAATTAAAAAAAAATTATTATATTGAGACTGTAAATTATTGAAAGATTAAATATCTTCATATTACTACAATCAAAGCGGGTTATGAATATTTACATAAAAGGTTACCCGTCTTTCTCTTGTTTGTTGAATAAAAATATGGGCATGATGAAGGAATCACATGCAAAAGTAAACTAGAAGTTTACTAGAATAAATATCAGTTGGCATAACCGGTTGGCCATTTCGGTTCAAATGTGATGCAAAAGAAATTGAGAATTCACGTGGCTATATGTGTGAAGAAATTAAAGATTCTTCAAGAATTCTC
The DNA here is from genome assembly GCA_029582245.1 of Solanum etuberosum. NCBI lineage: Eukaryota > Viridiplantae > Streptophyta > Magnoliopsida > Solanales > Solanaceae > Solanum > Solanum etuberosum. Next base: position 34,624 of record JAJONR010004178.1, read on the forward strand.
TTGTGTTGCTTGTTCTCATGATAAAATAATCATTGTACCAATTAAGGTTGAGATTGTATCCCTTGAAATTGTTTGAACACATATAAAAAGGTGAATATGGGCCCGTTCACCTGCCATGTGGACCGCTTACTATTATGATTTAATAGATGTATCTATGGTATGGTCACATGTGCATTTGTATCAACTTACAAATTAGTTTTTGTAAGGTTGTTTGCTCGAATTGTTAAATTAAGAGCACTGTTTCAAACTATAAAATTATGTTGATAATGTTGGTTGGTTTAGCAGAAATTGTATGCCTTCAATTATAGCTAGACCATTGATTATGAGAAAAAATCTCCCAAATGAAATTTGATATGAGATGAGTGTATTTAACATGTACGCATCAAGCCAACAAGGTTCTCCCATCACAATTGGTTCAGGGTCAGGAACCAAATAATTTCCATCTAAAAAGTTGATGTGTGAGCATATGATTTTATTGCTCCACTACGCACAAAGATGGATCCCCAAGTGAGGTTGGGGGTAAATGTTAGATTTTCTAACATTAGGGGGGATATGTGATTAGCAGCTGAAAATTATGTGTGAGGTGAATTATCTAGATCCTCGTTAAAAAATATGAACTTGGAGTTCAAGAGATAATTCATTTGCAAATGTTGTAAATAATTTTCCAGATGTATTTACTGACCCAATATTTTAATTAAGCTGCAAATACTCTTATAAATGGTACCTGAAGGACAAAGTCTATGGTACGTTAAAAGCGTGACAGACCAATTGTTTCCAAATGTAAAAATCCTTGAGGAAGGAGAAAAATAAATTATCAAAATGGTCATAATAATGAGGCAACCTCTTTAAAAGAGCATATGACATAGCACATCATAAAACCTTGGCAAAGGTTCAGGTACCTGAAAATGATGAAAAATGAAGAGATCTCGATAAATTATGTCGTATTGGAATCAAATCAAAATGACCGTCGACGGTATCTTTGATATGAAGTAGCACTTAATGCTATAAATGGTTACGACGATCTTGAATTCAAATCTGTCATATAATGTGAACAGATAAATGATTGGCCAATAAAATGCACTATTCAAGTATATTTTATTTCACTTAGAAAAGTGATGTTTTTGAACTTATAGTTCATATATCAAAATATATGTCAGTGGGGTACAAATAAATCATTGTGCGAAAGTATAACCGTAAGATATAAAGTACGGTTTGTGCCTCGGGGCATAATGGATTTTCACAAAAATTCTGACATTATTAAATGGAGATATATTCTCCAGTGGTGGATGCAATGAGACTTGTTTCAGTCTGGCAATAGATGAAATACTTGAATATGTATAATGATTGATTATTATGTCTAACTAGACGATGAAGGTTATATGAAAATCCTTGAAAGATTTAAAAGGTCTTAAAGCAATTCCATTGAGTACCCAATGGTTCTGAGACTGCCTAACACAGAGAAAGAATTTTTTCGATCTCATGAAAATGATTAAAAAATATCATGTATTAGTGCAATTGGTGCCCTTACAGATTGTTGGTTATGCGAATGCTAAAAGATTATTTGAGCTACCTAACGAAAATTATGTGAAGGGATAATCATATTATCATTCAAGTTATTCCAAGAAACTAACAAATCAAGTGACTCAACACATAGAAGATGTGTGATTTTCTTTGAGAAGAAAAGACGAGCTTCAATAAAATTGAAATGATCAATCTCTGAGTCATAAACTGTTTGATTATGTAGTTGCAGAATATTTATTTGATCTGCATAAAACTCGATTGTAAATTGAATATTTGTTTACATGTGGAGTGACAACAATATTTTTGCATTCAAAGAATCAAACACTAGTAACCACTTCTTCAAATCATACAAAAATAATATTGATTTATGAAGTAAGCCGGGAGTGTGTTTGGTTGGAATCGTGACCTATCATATTCAGGAAATATGTGATTTTCCATTGGAAAGAGATATTCCACCCAACATATACGAAAATAATATATAGCTCAATTGAAGGGAGGATACAATCAATGGAGATCGAACAAAACATATTTCACCAAAATTCTTTTTCACACATGATCTTCAACAAAATGGTGAGATAGACGTTCAAAAGACTCGTTCAAGGGATAATCTTGTAAGCTTTTTCACTAAGGATTGCCAACATCAATATTTGAGAAGTTGTGATATAAGATTGAAATGCATCGTCTTCGAGATATCAAGTAAAGTTTTTATCAGAGTGAGAAAAATATGCGTTATACTCTTTTCCTTAACCATGGTTTTATCTCAATTGGGTTTTCCTGGTAAGGTTTTTAACGAGGCAACATTCAAAGCGTATTAAAAGATATGTGTAGTCTTTTTCCTTCACTAGGATTTTTTTCTACTAAGGTTTTAACGAGGCACATTATCTATGGACATCCAAGGGGGAGTGTTATAAAATATTATAGTATGGATGTTCACTACACCAAGACGTTACTATGACTAATTATCTCCATTACTTCCCTCTATTATTAAGATAACCTCCATCTTTATGACCATTATTCTTGTAACCTTTCACCTCCATAACCTCCTCCATTATATTCATGTTAATGTCATGTTTATGACTAACCTTTTGTATGCCTCTATGTTACACTATAAATAGAGGCATAAGGGTTCATATTGTACACACTTGAAGATTTGGTGAACACTTACACTTGAAAGAAAGAAAGTTATCTTATATTATTCCTCTTGTCTTATATTCTTCTTGTCTTCATCTTTATATTGTTCTTTTGTTCTTAAGTTTTACAACATGAGGTATGTTGTTCCCTTTTTATATGTGAAATATCAGGTTTACAAGGAATAGCAACCTCTTCAAGAACAAAATAGATTTCATCAACTGTGGTAGTGCGATCAACCAAGCTATGAAATACCACTTAATGGTTGTCGAAAACAAGACACCCAAGAAAGGTAAGATCACCATTCATGTCAAGTGTTAGGAACCTACAAGCATAACATTGATGGTGCAGCGAAGAAAACCTAGGACCAAGAAGACTTAAAGAGTCTTTAAGAGACCATGTTGGCCAACGAGTGTTGGGATTTATTTAATGTACCTCGCACTAACCCCACAATGGCTGAGCTTCAAGCACTCAAAAGGGGATTGCAACTAGGAGTACATCATAACCTAACTCTCCTAGAAATCAACATTGATTCAACCGAAATTATCCACATGATTGAGCATGATTAGTTACTTTATAATAATATTATTGTTGAATGCAGGTCATTAATGTAGAGGCTGGGTGCTCCAAGGATGTCACACATCTTCAAAGAGCAGAATAGGTTGGCCGACAAATTGGCAAAGGAAGGAACAAAAGAAAGAGTTTTTGATGTACCATCTATTTTGTTAGTTCCTCCTATGTATGTCTTTCAGTAGTGGGAAACAGACAATCTAAGAACTACTTGTGCTAGGAAAACTTCTTTTAGTGATATTATTATCTAGGGCCGAGATGTGGTCCATGAGACTACTATCGTACACCCTCTGAAAAGGGGTATGCATGCTCACACTAACAACTTTTATTTGTTTCATACATGTATAACTATCCTATTCATAGAAAAATATTAAAACATAGAAATAATTCATGAATTTGCGTCTAATGAGTTGTTAGAATACCAACTCATCATCAACCATTACAAATAAGTATCTAAACATCAATTTCATCCTAAAAAACATAATTAACCAACTTAGAAGCGAAATACATGTTAATTACATCATCTCACATGCTTTTCCCACAAAATTCACTCTTTCAATTCTAGGATGAAATTGAATTACTCAATGAAAAGATTGACTCAAGAGAAAATAGAACTAGGTCTTGAAAAATTGTCTCTAAGATTTTCTGCTTTTAATAGTTTAAATTATAGTGAAAAACTTGAAAAAATGACTTAAAATGTACATTCGGTCTAGTGTCATCCATCACTGCAGTCACTATACCTTGTCTGTACGTACTACAACGGTCTCATTGCAATGAAACCCTCATCACTGTAATAAATACCCCTTAAACAATAGCTTGAGAAAAACAAAGCATACACCTATTTCATATTACATTTTTACATCACAAGAAGTCACAACATAAAAATAGGCGCGACAAGCTTCACAACTACTAGTTTTCGAACACTCTACACAATTTCAAAGTCTCTAATGGAGATCTAGATCACCTTTTAACATAACACAACACAACATTACAAATTATCACAATAAACTCAAAAATATCAATTTTAAAACCTCCCAATTTGAGTTCTTACAGCAAATCTCATGAGAAACCAGGTATTTATTAAAACATTCTTTTTCTTTTATTCATTTTTCATCTTTCAACAATATACTACGGAGTCGTTTGGTGTGATCTGATATAAAGAATAATAATCATAAGATAAGATGCATTATTATTTTATTCTATATTTGGTTAGAAGTATTACGTAGTCGTTGTATTATTTATCCCATCATTTATATCATAGTGATGCGATGCGATAAGTTATTTCATATACAAGGTGGGATAACTTATCCTGGAATAATAGTGAGCCTCTGATCACATTATTATCGTTTAGAAGTATATTTCTTACTTTAAGAAAATGAAAGGGAAAAATTCCTAACATGATCTTGAAAGTGGACTTGGAAAAGGCTTTTAACCGCTTAGAGTGGTGTTTCATAAGAGATACCCTCTATTTCTTCAACTTCCCTACCCTCTTCAACTTTCCTACTAAATTGTCCACCCTCATAAGAGATGCCACAAGCTCTATCTCAATCCTTGTTAATGGAGTGGAAACTAATTATTTTCGACCTTCAAGAGACATCAAACAAGAAGATCCTATGTTTCCTTACCTTTTCATAACCTGTATGGAAAAATTGTCTATATGAACCTTAAGGTTAGAGGCAAAAAATGGACCCCCATTAAAACCACCACAAAGGGTCCCAGGATCTCCCACCTGATTTTTGCGGACAGCCTCACTCTCTTCTCCAAAGCAGACACTAAATCAACTTTGCAATCAATCACCTCCCCAGCTCCGAACTTTAGAAATTCTAATATGTACAATTGGATGGACCTTTGGGAACAAAATCATCCCGAACTTTAGTAATACTGACACAGACAATTGGATGGACCTTTGGGAACAACACTAGGAGTAAACCTTTCAATTCCAAGATTAAATGGGGTATGCTATTCCCTTTTTGTATGTGGAATCACTGGCTTACGAGGAATATCAACTTCTTCAGGAATAAAAGAAATTTCATCAACTGTGACAGTGCAGTCAACCAAGCTATGAAATACCACTTAATGGTTGTCCAAAACGAGACACTCAAGAAAGGTGAAATCACCATTCATGTCAAGTGCCTCCCAGCAGGGGAGAAGACAAGCCTAAGACTAAGAGGACTTGGAGGAGTCAAGGCTAGGACTAAGAGGACTTGGAGGAGTCTTTAGAGACCACACTGGCCAATGGGTGTTGGGTTTTATTGAAAGTACCCCATACTAAAGTCTAACCAAATATATTTGAATTAGTTGAGAAATTTTATTTCTGACAATAAAATTTCTTAAGAAATACCTTATTTATATTTTGCATTAATACAAATATTTTCTCTTTGGTTGGCTTGAGTATGTTGCCATGTATTTTAATTCAAGTAAGATTACTGCATCAAAATTTTGCATGTTATAATTTTTTTTATATAAATAATAGGTCTTTTAGTTAATTGAAATATTCTAAATCTTTATATAGAAATAGACTCCTAATAAACATCAATTTCATGATGTCAATTTAGGTGCAAATAATATTACACATTTTTGTATAATAATTAATAATTCCTTATATTGAAATAGATTTTAAAATAAATTTGACTTTCTGATACTAATTTAATAATAAAACTATCGTGTTGTTAGCCTCTTGGTAGATGACTTTCAGTTTTTTTCCATCGCAACTTTCGGGTGGTCATTTCTTTTTTAACAAAATTCTTTTTATTATTAAATTTGTTATAAGTAGTTGTGTTATATTAATATGCCCACATATAATGTAGTTTTCTTTTTCTTTTTTTACCTTAGAGTTTACCGTCATCGTGAGTCATCATGTTTCTCTTTAAATACATTTTTTATCTTAAAAGTTTTATGTTTTTTTTTAAAATCTTGTACTTAATAATATAACGTACACATAATACTTTATCTTTTTATATAGATTTATTATTGATTAATGTGATACACATGTAAAAAAAACACATACACTTAACTATACGGGTGTACAAAATTGAACCGAAAATCGAGTCAAACTGGAAAAAAAACCCGACTAATGGTTTGGTTTGACTTGGTTTGGTATTGGAAAAAAAAACCCGACTATACTTGGGTTGGTTTGGCTTTAACTAAAAAAAGTCAACCCGAGACCAAACCAACACAACATTATATATGTAATTTTTAAAATTTATTTTATACATAAAAGTATTTACTTTGATGTGATTTCTAAATATTACTTATACGTTTTCATAATTTTTATCTTTTAACATATTTTTTCAAGTTTTTTGAGACTTAGATTTTTGAATGGTCCAATGAAGGTTATAGTCCATAGATATTAGTAACTCTAATAAAACTCAATTCGAAATCAAATCAATACTATGCTACGAAAATAAATTAATTCAACACTAAGAATGATAATAATGTTGAATATTTGTTCTTTAGTTTTACATTGGTTTAGACATTTAAAATACATAATCTAATTTTAATTTTTCTTTAATGTTTAATCATGTAACTAATACTTATTAGACTTATTTTAGGATGATTTAGTACTTTTAAATTATATGATCATTTTTTTTTTGGTTTCTCATCCGGTGTCCGGAGCCCACATTGGAGTTCCGACTAAATTCGGATCGCGCACTGCAGGGCCCATTCGAGGGTGACGCTCCCAACAATTTTTTTTCCAATTATAATAATTTTCATTATGACTTTGCAATATTTATTTTATATGATGATTTCATTATTATTTTTTATTGAATATTTTAGTGTCATCACCCATCTCATATTTTGTGTTATTTTCTGAAGAAACGCCTTAGATAGTTGTATTTTGGTTGGACTAAAGAAATATTTGGAACACAATTTAATTATATGTTTGTATGCTTACTTTACCGAAAAAATTCAAAAACTTGAAAAAATCTGAGGTTTATTAGTTTGGTTTGATTTAAAAATTTAAAAATTTGACACAATGGTTTGGTTTGGTATTTGAAAAACCCAAAAAAATTTGAGTTTTATTAGTTTGGTTTGATTTATAAATTTAATTTTTTTACACAAATAATTTGATTTGATATTTGAAAAATCCTAACCAACCCGATCATGTACACCCCTACAGTTAACTAGCATTATAAAAAAATAATAGAGGGTACTTGTTAGCTCGCACAAACAACACCCCATGTTCTAAGTAGTATTAAAGTTGCAAAATGTAAATAATTTAGGTATCACAATTTAATGACTTCATATGATGATAATATTAATATAATTTATTAACATTCTTGTGATTTAGTTAAGTTTTGAAATTTCTTATGATCGGACTTTCCTATATTTTTATCATAATATAACCCCAAATAAAGTGAAATAAATTAATGTGCAAATATAAGAGGATATGGATTAATATTTTTATCATAATAAAACGTAAATAAAGTGAAATGTGGGCTCTAGAATCTGGACATCGGATGAAAAATAAAAATAAAAAGTATTAATAGAAAAAGAAAAATCCTCCCCCTAGTGTTTTTATTTCATCCTAGTAGAGTGGATAAGCATAGGATGTTATAACTAGAATTTTGAAATGGTCAATTCCGTACTAATTTTTAATAGACCTCAATCACAAATAGAAGTCCAAAAGGTATATCCCTTTTTTTGTTAACTATAAAAAAAAGGAAAGTTTATATATAGATGTTGAATAGGGACAAGACCAAAAAGTCAAAAGATCATCATATTATATCATTGAAGACCAAAATTAAAAGATCATTCATTTGTAATTATTAATGGGTGGGTATGATATGATAACAGAATTCCCACCTGGTTACAGATTTATGCCCACTGATGTTGAGTTGATTCAACATTACCTTACCAAAAAGGTTCATTGTCAACTTCCTTTTTCATCTCTAGCTCCACTGGTTCAAGATATTGATGCAAATGAATTTTACACCAAATCTCCTGACAATCTAGGTATTAATTATAACACTCTTTCATCTTTTTATTCATATTCATTTTACGGAGTCGTGTGGTTTGATCAGCTATAAAGAATATTACATTATTATTTTATTCTGGTAGTCTTTATATTATATATATATGACCGTTTATATGATAACGATGGGATAAGTTATTCCATATACAAAGTGGGATAACATATCATGAATAACTTATCTCAGAGATAAATTGTTCCGAACCAAACGACCCCAATCATTATTATGTAATTGTCCACTTTGATCCATTACAGATAGATCGATCGTTGGGCTCAATCCCGATATTCATTAATCATGAGGAGGACATCTAGATTAAAGCTGCGGCTTCGCAATTCTAACAAGTAGGTTGAAATTCATTTGAAGGAAAAGCCCTTCTTGGCTGCTCAGCCTAAAAGTTTTAATTATAGCTATCATTTTGTTTAGTTAAAATATATTATTATTTTTTTTTGTGTAAAAATTATTATAAAAGAATTTCTGTTCTTTTTAATGAGAAATATTTTAGAATTTGAATTAAGCTACTCAAATTCATATTAGTAAATAAAGTTTTTAAAAAAAGATCTATGGTAATATATAGGAGACACATGAGCAACATATTTTTAAATTTGAATTAATCCTATTCAATATGTGTTTTGAATTTATTAATAGCTTTTATATTATATATATATATATATATATATACTATCGTATAAGCAATAATTCTGAAAAAAAATAATCAAAGAAATGTAACACTAAACTAAGTCATATTAGTTTTATTTTATTAAAGTCACAATTTAGAATTTTCTAAATGGATAGAATTCTAAAATGATTCAAAATTATTTTATGCATACATTGTTTATCATATATAGTTTGTCTTGTTCTTCGCAAGATCTATTCAAATCTTTATTCATTTTTAATGCCCCTATACAGTCAGTCCCTATACAATCAGCTGATCACATTCGTACATGTCAAATTCTAAACTCTCTATCATTAGCTGATCTCATTGATACACGTAAGGTTTGGATATTCTAAACTCTCTATCATTAGCTGATTTCATTGATACACGTAAAGTTTAGATACAATAAAGTATAAAATTGATCCAACTGGAATGTTATCCATTAATGACTTTATTTCTCTGTGTTAGTAGTCGCTGAACAGGGCTCTGTGTTAGTAGTCGCTGAACAGGGCGAGGGAGGGCTAAATAGGGTGGATAGGACAGGTTGAAAAACAAAAAAAATATTAAACAAGCAGGTAGGGCGGATTGAATCTATGATATAGAGCAAGACTTCATCCGCCCTAACTCTTCCTATTGTCATCCCTATGCATTGTTGCATGTTCAATTTTATGATATTTCTTGTGCTTATTTTTAATTATTGAATACGTAATTAAATTATTATTATATATGTTTTGTCCAATAGAAAAACACGACAATTCAAGGAAAAAATAAGTCAAGTTAGCGAAAGAAAAATAATTTAGATGAAACTAAAAGTTTATTTGGAGAACTACAAACAAATAATGTCATTGAATAAGCGAAAAAAATAGAATAAAAATTTAGATTGTTATTTGTTCAATACATGCTTATTTATTGAAAATTGAACTATCACTAACAAGTTTTTTTATTTTTTTTGAGATTTACAGTGAAAAATATGTGCGGGGAAGGAGAACAATACTTTTTCATCCATGAAGATAAATATTTTGGAGGAGAAACAGGAAAAAGTCGAGTTGTTGGGAATGGAATAGGTTATTGGCAATGCTTAGGAGAAGAAATTCCAATCTATAATTCAGAAGGAGATGTGATTGGGTTGAAGGTTAATTTGAAATATCGTAGTGAATCATCAAAGAAAAATAATTGGACAATGCAAAAATACCGTCTCACTTGTGAATATGACACTAGTGACGCGGAGGTAACTATACTAATCTCCCTTGTAATTTCTTTCTATTTTCACCTCTAATTTAATAATATATCCTCTCTTTTTTTCTCCTTTTTTTTTAAAGAATAAATGGATAATAAATCATTTTGAATGTTAGATTATGTTTGGAAAGTCACTTTGATAATTGGATTTGATGTAATAATTACAGTATGTTTGGTTGGTCGGTCATGTAATTACTTGGTCAACAACTAATTAATTGGTCGGGTAATTGTGAATTGCTGGTAATTAAATGGTGTAATTATTATTTGATTGCTTTTTAATTTTTTCTTTTTATTTTTTGTTTTAATTTATTTTAGTTCTTTTTATTCTTCTAAAATATATAAAAATATATTTTTATTTATATTATTTATATTTTATTTCCTTCTCATTCTCAACATTTACTTTTTGTAATTCCATGTGATTTTTAGTATTATCTATATTATTTATTTATTCTATGTTTATTTTTTTCATTAACATAATTTTATTAGTATTCTAATTTTTAAATTGAAGGAGAATTCATTGTTGAATAAAGTTATAGATTTTACGTTTTCACATTTATGTATGTTATGTTGAAATTTGACATAAGAGTACTACATTATGTCATTTATTTTTAAGTTAGGCTTGATAGATAATCTTTTTGTCAAAAACTTATGACATTATATTTGTAACATTTAATTTAATTAATATATACTAATTTGAAAAAACATAAATCAATTTTTTTAAATAATATTAGTTAAGAACATATGCTTGTTGATTAATATATTTTTAAAAGATAATATATATCTTAAATATTTCATTCAAGATTATTTATAAAGTCTCTTATTTGTCTAATATAATTTTTTTAATTTTAGATAATTAATTTTTATTTTAAAAATTTAATATAACCTTATGATTGCTATTGTGTTAGTTGCATTTTCTAAAATGCTAGCAAGTGTTGTTGAAACTTATTAATTATTTTTGCACATACGTACGTTCTGGTAAATATATTAGAATAATTAGGCAGTTTTTGTATTTTATTTTGTTTGATTTTGGCAAAAGCTAGTTTTTTTTGTTAAGGTAGATTACATAGTTCCTGTAATATTGCCAAACTAGAATGAAAATATCTTGCATTTATTTCTTTATTACATTATTAAATTATTTATTTTCTGAAATAAAGAAATATGAATTTGGTTTTTAGCTAGTTTTTAATTTTCTTTCTCTTTTTATTTATTGGTGCAGATAGAAGAATGGATTCTTGGAAGAATTACAAAAGGGAAAAAGAACGATTACACCAATTATCTGTAGATTTTATTACGTCAACATTCTTTATTTTTTTAACTAACCATTCTTTATTGACACTTCATAATAACAATAGCATAAATAAGCCAAGTTCATATTTGTTTTTGTATAAATAAATAACTTGGCTAAAAGAAAAATGATTGTTTTCGATTCTTTCGTAAAGTAATGTTATTATTAAATTTATAATTTAATTTTACAGTTATATCATTGCATACTTATTTTTATATACTTTTTAAAGATCTAAGCTCAGGTAATGGTATTAATTCTATTATGGAATTCAACCCACCGAAATTAGATCTAAAAAAAAAAAGATACAACTTACATTTGTTGACAAAAGAATGTTTCATTTGAGTGTTCTTCATTGTGAGACCTGCAATGAAAGAAAGATCAGCAATAACCTTGTCAAAAGAAAATGATTCCTAACCCATCAAGAATTTAGTCAGCTGACTAAAGTTATTGTTCATTATTACTGTGATTTATGTTTGTATACTAGTCATCCCATCAACCTCTATCATTCCTATTTCTTGCTTCTTTTTTTGTTACTCTCTCTGTCCCAATTTATATGACTTACTTTTTTTTAGTCTGTTTCAATTTAAGTAATAATTTAATTTTAAAATGCTCATTTTACTCTTAATAAAGTGATTTATAGCCACACAAATATAATATCTATCTCTTATATTAAATCACAAGTTTCAAAAGTCTTCCTTTTTTTTAAACATAAACCACAAGTTTCAAAAGTCTTCCTTATTTTTTAAACTTCGTGTCAAGTGAAAGTAACTCATATAAAATGAGACAGGGGAGTATACGTCTATTGGACTCACTGGTTCACTCAAGATTAGTGACCTAGTTTAAGAGTAAAACCAACTCATCGTAAATTTACTTAAGTTCTTATCAAGGACGGCTCAACCCTAAAGCCACTAAAGCAGTAACTTTAGGACCCAAAAGCTTTAGTGTTACGAAATATGTTCATCTTCAAAACATAGGTGACCAACTAGGGACTAGCTTCGGGACTAGTCCTACCTTTCCTGGATTGCCCCACTCTATTGTTGATGTCCCTCTCTCTTTTGAAAGAACCGACAAGAGGTGAGCTCACCTGTTATTGACTTCCCTTTCCAGGATGCTAGTAGGCACCCTAGATCTTTGTTGCCTTTGGAGGCTAAGTCTTGAATTTCTTATTGAGCTCCTCCAGAAGTGGGAGTCCGAGCTTATATATGTCATGACCCAAAAGTCAAGGTCATGATGGCACACACTCCGAGAACCCGTGTAAGCCAAATGAAATAATACATATGAGACTTCCAAAGGGAAGTCAGGCCACAAGTACAGACGAGAAATAAAAAGAACAAAGAAAATCTCAAAACCAGGTATCATAAGCATAAAGAGCATCTACTACATTTCTAGAATCTGGAGTACATCTCAAGTCTTCAAAAAGAAAGTAAAGACTGTAAATGATAGATGAAGACTAATGGTGATCCGGAAAATAAGATCTCACCACAACTCGAGAAGAAGACGCTAGATCGATCAATCGCTACAAAGATCTCCCTGACTAGGATCTGCATAAAAAAGATAACAGAAGTAGGGGTGAGTACAATCCATATGTACTCAGTAGGTTAGTCCAGCTTAGTATAAGCAACTAATCAGACACAAGAAATAAACTATGAAACGCTTCCACCTACATATAGAAAAGTCTCATTCCGACATCAGTGTCATCAATTTATATAATAATGGTGCAAATAAAGTAAACACATAAGGATACAAATAATACTCTAAACAACAGATAAGCAAGTTACACTGTAACACCTTGAACTTCGGTTAGTTTTCAAGTTTTGGATAAACTTCAAACAACTATATCTTTTAGCACATAAAGATTTAGGTGGCCCATGAAGTATCAAATCGAAGGCCTTTGAGTCCTCTTTCCAACTCCGCAAAGTTTGATAAATTCTGAGCTCCGAGTAAAAAGTTATGGCAGTTTGAGTGAAGCCTCTTTATTTAAGGCATTCCATCCGTTTTAGGAAAAGGTATTTTGGTCTTTTCCTTTCCCACACTTGTCTTAGCACGTTCTCCTGACCAAAATTAAGGGTTTAATCAGATTCTAAATTCCACATTCATGTTCAAAACACTTAGGGATTTTAGGGTTAAGTTTCAAGAAGAAAGAAAGAGCTAAGTTCAAGCGTTCATCAAGAATTGAGGAATTTCGCCAAGAACATCATTCTTTCCAGGTATGTGAGGTTTCTCATAGTGATGGACTTGTTCGTCCTCATGCCAATCATGTAATTCTTTCACTAAATTTGTTCAAGAAATTATTTATGTAAGGATTTTTGAAGAGTTCTTGAATTTTAGCCCCATTCTTTAACAATAGAGGTTTTGAGTTCTTGGGGTGAGGGTCTTGTGAATGAGTGGTGTTTGTTGATAGAATTTGAATGAGATTTCAATGAAATTGCATTGGGTTCGTGTTTGTTGATAGAATTGTAGTGAGATTTCAATGAAATTGCATTGGGTTTTTGAATTAAAGTGAGTTTGGTAAAGGAAGAAAAAAATGGCCAAACGTTCTCTTCTAGGTCCGCGTCGCGGAGACCCTTGAAATTTCTATCTTCAGTCGATCAACCCCTCTCCGCATCGTGGAGAGGATATGAAGTCTTCTATCTTGAAAGTCTTTTCACGACCAAAAATTTAATTCCCTCTCCGCGTCGTGCCACAGATACGCCAGGGTCGCCTGGCCTTTTTCTCTTCGTTCTTCATCCCGTATGTGTTCCTTTGAATCGTGTCTTCATTCTCTTCTTGATATTAACTCTTAAAGTCTCCATTAATCCTTAAGAAAGTCTACATGTCTCACTCAGATGTCTTAATTTACACTCCAAATTAACGTAAGGTAAGGGGAATGTTTAAAGTCTCTATTTCATAAAAACTTAAGAACTTCAAATGTTTATATATATATATATATATATATATATACCTATGTTGATTGTTGGACTTGAAAGATAAGTTCATAAGTGCATGTTTGAGAATGTAAACACGTCTAATGTTTTGAAAAGTATTTCAATAAAGTAAGAAGTCCATTCTTTATAATGGGTGAATTGAGCATAAAGTTATATCACTTATTTTGGGAGTAGTATCGAGCATCGAATTAAGTTAGAGTCTTTTATAACTCGGAAGTCCCATAAAACTACGTAGCCATCGTAGGATAGGATAGCATTAATTCTTCATGCGACTCGTCACTGCCTCTGAGAAGGCCTACTAGATTGATCCATAGTCACGATATGTTCCTATACCCCGACAAAGTATAGGATGACCCTTGCAACGTAGGCGAAACGTTGTATCATTGCTAGGCTCATGATAATGGTTGTCGGTTAGAGAAACTACCCACAAAGTAAAGTATATTATTTTCATGTTGCTTTCATTGTATATATTATTGTAAAGCTTAAATGGTTTTCACTTCATATTCATGTATTGATCCAGTTACGTTGTTTTCAGTCATTCAAGCGAGTAAGTTGTTTACTCTAACCTTATCACTTACTAGTACATTCGATGTACTGACGTGAATCATTTTATGATGCAGATACAGGTGTTCAGGATCATCAACAGGCGCTTCGTTGAGATCACTATTCACTCGCAGACAGTAGTTGGTGAGGCCTCCTTACTTCCGGGAGACTCCAGTTTCATTTCAGTTTTAGTAGTAGTTGAGGTGTCGTGGGTCTTGTCCCGACATCTATTTTGAATTGTTAGAGGCTTCATAGACAGACAAAATTAGATGTTTTTATTGTTTTTCTCAGAATGTTTTATTTAACTTATGACTCATGTTATGTATTTTGCCAGACAATATTTTTAAGACTTTCTTGAATGTCTAAGTGTTCACTTGTTTTAAGCTTCTGCGTATTGTTTAGTGTCATGTAAGTCATGTAGCCATGCCAATTGTTCTCTTGGGGATCAGAAATGGTTCTTGAGTGTCAGTTACGTCCAGGATGTAGGCTCGGATCGTGACATACACAATGCAAGCAAACTGGTCAATGCAATGCAATGAGATGATGAAATGATATGGTGGAATCAGGGCTGTCGCACAACCTTTCGTATACACTTCGTCGAGCTTTAGCTTCCAGAAAATGACCCATGGGGACTCGCAGTCCATATACCAATCTCAAAATCTCAATATCTCATCAACTTTCCACCTAGCTCGTGGTAAAGAATAAATCTAAGGTGTCTCATTTTTCTTTCTCAAAAATAATATTTCTCCACTTACTCATATGCCCGTGAATCATGATATGTTGAATGAGGATGAATACATCACAACACAAAAAAAACAAGGCATAATTAATTAAATCAAGGATTTGATAACATAAAGTCACCAAGCTCAATAAGTCATGAATATGTCCTCAAATGATAGAGATAGTAGAAGAATCCATCTAAAATCAGTCTTTACCATTAAGAAAATATTTATCAAATATCAATCCAAGCCCCTAACTCTGGCACTTCAATGCCACATATAAAGATTAGACCACACAAACCCTCACTCAGACAATTTCTCAAATATCACAGGTTTTCAACAACAATCATTAAGGTATCACACGAGCCTCCATATCGGCTAAACATTACAAATAGGCATCATACAAACTAAACAAGGAGGTCAACACTTACCAACCTCTAAAACTTATATTATGATTTATTTCACAGTTGACTTCCCAAGAAAGATTAATTACTCATCGCAGTCTAAAAGATGGATAGCCAAACCTACCTCGAAAGCCGAAACTTCACCCAAACAACTCTATCGCAGCACTCCCTCAACCAAATGATCATCGAAACGATCCATAACTATCAAGAATAGAAAAAGTTCATCAAAAAGAGCCCAATAATATCCATATTGATAGAATTAGAATCCAGGGTAAAATAGTCCAAAAATTTCTTTGAAAATTGAAAGGCTAAAATCAGATTTTTATTTAAAAACACAATCTACAACCAAGGAGAAACTCGTAGTTGAAAACCCCATTAAAATCGATCAAGAAACGAGCTTCAATTCATGAAAATACAAATTTTCCAATTTAGGGGAAAGAAAACCCACATAGAAATTATGATTTAAAGATGTTTTCGGAAGATAAAAGTTCAATGAATCAACAAAGAATTGGTAGGGAAAGCTTACCTACATGAATTTTCACAAAAATGCTCTCAACAATCGCCTCTCAAAGCTTCAAAGGATTGAAAATGGTGGAAATGAGAAAAATGAGAAGAATCTCGAATTTAGGTTTTGTTCAGGTAAAAATTGGTCATCGCGATCGCGAACCACTAACTCTCGCGATCACGAAGGACACAGAGCTTCACATTGCGATTGCAAGACCCCTGTCTGTGATCGCGAAGGCTAAGGGAAGGGCTCATCACGAACGCGAGCCTAATATACGCGATCTCGAAGGCCATAGAGAAGACACATCAAGATCGCGAGCCTACCGTCCGTGATCATGAAGGTCAAAATGACCCGCACCAGAAACCAAAAAACCAGTCGCTCAACTCAAGGGAAAAAGTCCCTGAATGGACCCTCGAAAATCGTTCGGGGTTCGACAAAAATAAATTGTACATGCTACCCCGCTAAATTCAACATTCCTGACTAAATGGAATCTTTAAATTTCTGAAAAAAGGTCAAATGATGAAAATGCCCTCCCAGATCTCTCTCAAGGCTTAAAACTGAACTTCTTGCCTAAACACCCAAAACTCAACCTAAGGCTTCGGAAACTGAGTAACCATCTTACTAGCTCAAACTTGACATTTCTGACCCAATGGAACTTACGGAATCTCCATCTGACGCTCGAAACTCAAAAAGTTGATCAAATTCAACCATGTCAATATAATTCAACTCAAAAGGGGCAAGATCACCAAAATCAATCCCGATCACATAAGAGACCACACTAACTATTTCCGTAACACAAGCTAAGCATGAAAACGCTAAGGGAAAGGGAAAAATGATCATTTCACAAATAAAAGCAATTTCACAAGAAATGAGACATTACAACAAAAGGCTGAGATTGTTGCTTTTTCCATGTTAGACTTCTGAATATGTAAAAAATCAATTACATAGTTTCACAACAATGATACAATTGGCTCAAATTAATAAATCAAAGTGTTACCATGGTTCTTGGCCTTCTACTCTTGTTCAACAAAATTGGCCTTCCAGGACCTTGAAGCTTTGGTAGAAATGCTCAAGATCTTTTTAATGTTGTTGTGGTGCCATCGACCCCATTAAAAGTCACTACGATGGTTGTTGTTCAAAGGAATCTATAAGCTAAGTTTATTAAAGAATAAGAGAGAAACATAATTACTATGAAAAGTATTTATGGTCGTTATTTCATTCTTCTGGAAACAATAGCTAGTCTAGATGATGCAGCTCCTTGGTCGAACCTCTCATACCATCCAAAATCATTATCATCATCGATACTGGAGATGAGGATCCATTTTCTCTAAATGGTCTATGTGAACAGCATGTGCAGAGGCGGATCTAAAATTTGGAGGTTATGAGTGTCATATCGTTATGTTCATCAAATCGATTAAATATTAACCTATTTTGACCTTGTAAGTAGCAACTTGGGATGAATATTTTCGATTATTCATCCTTTATGTTTATGACGATAAATGAATCCAACAAAAAAAATTATGATAACTTGCACAAAGAATATTTTTTCTCAATAATATTAGTATTTACATAAATAAATAGATAAATATACCATTAATTTATAATTGCACTCCACGAGTTTTCTTATTCTAAAAACACTCAATGATGACATATTTATTTATATTTATAAATATTTCACGTTCTATGTAACAAATTAAATATAAAGAGGTCGAAAAATTTCACATACATAATTTCAATAATAGAAACGAAGTATTCGCTCATACCAACTGACAATCTAAAAAGGCCAAACAAAAATCAAATGTGATTTTGATATGATTTTCATGTTATCATTTATTGCAACATGCATTTTATTTTATAAACTAAACCTTTCAAAAAGATTTAAATTATCACAATCTAAATTATTACTTTCATATGCATCCAAATGATTTAGATAATAGAACAAAGAGTAACAGAAACTCACTGTCAAGTTTATGAAATTCGGACTAAAGGAAGGAGCTATAAAGAATTAGTTGGAAGCATAAAAATATCACTCCCCCATCTTAAATACAACTGTAATCATTTAAAATTTATTAAATGATTCAGATTATATTAAATTCATGAATGTATTAGTCCAAATAAATATTATGGATTACTATAATTGAGTTAAATATTTAAATCCAATAAATACAAATTTAATTAAAAGTCCACTCCATAAAGCCCATATGTCATGTCACTTAAATCTGATTGGTCGAAGGGAGTCCTCTTCCAATCACAACTCCTCTATTTTAAAACTATAAATAGGGGTCCTCATAATTCAGAATAGAGAAGGAAGTTCAAAAATTCTAAATAAGAAGCTAGAGAAAGTCCGTGGTACAAACGCTATAAAATTCTCTATAAGCTACAAGTTTAAGAATTCAAGCATTCAAGTTCAAGAACGATCAAGATCAAGACCATCAGATTCAAGAACAAGCTCGAAACCCTTGAATTCAAGTAAAAGTCAAGATCAAGATAAAGTTCAAGTTCAAAGTTCATACAAGATTCAAGAACAAGCTTTAAAGCCCTTGAATCCAAGATCAAGTTCAAGACAAATTCAAGATTAAGCTCAAGAGCCCTTGAATTTATATTTGAAAAGGCGAATTCAGAGGAATCATAGAGATTGTAACACTCGCACTTTGGATCAATAAAATGATTGTTGAGATAATTTTTCCGTTTTTGATTATTATTTTCTCGACGCAAATTTTATTGTCTACAAATTATGGCACGCCTAGTGGGACAATCTCTACCTCTCATCTCAACTTTTCAAGCATCAAAGAATATCAAAATGACTTGCACTATAGAAGAACGACTAGAAAGCTTGACTAAAGCAATTCAAGGATTGACAAAGTGTGCTCACAAATAAGATGCTAAACTTTCCAAGCTAACAAATAAGATGGATAACATGATCGAAAGAAGATCGAGACAAGAATCTTTGAAGTTTCCTAGAATTCAAGATGAAGGAGAGTCTTGCATAAAACAAACAAAGATCAAAGAGATTCATCTCTCCACTGGAGGTTTCATTCCCATTGATCAATTGAAGGACTTTATCATAGAGGCTATCGAAGAAAAATCTGAGTCTCCATCCAAATTTTTTCCCACATATGTAAAGCCATATACACAAAGAATTGATAACTTGAAAATGTCTGAGGGCTATCAACCTCCTAAGCTTCAACAATTTGATGGCAAAGGAAATTCCAAACAACATATACCACACTTTATCGAAATTTGCAATGATGCTGGGACGTATGGTGATTATCTCATTAAATAGTTCGTTCGATCTCT
This sequence comes from Solanum etuberosum, assembly GCA_029582245.1. Classification (NCBI taxonomy): domain Eukaryota; kingdom Viridiplantae; phylum Streptophyta; class Magnoliopsida; order Solanales; family Solanaceae; genus Solanum; species Solanum etuberosum. Next base: position 54,381 of record JAJONR010004178.1, read on the forward strand.
CAAAGAAAATGCCTTTGATTGGTACAGAGATTTCGAGCCAAATTCTATAGATTGTTGGGAGCAATTAGAGCAAGAGTTCCTCAACCATTTCTATATCACAAGACGTGTTGTTAGTATGATTGAACTTACGAAGGCTCGTCAAAGTGAAGATAAGTTAGTTGTTGACTTTATCAATCGCCGGAGAAGTTTGAGCCTTAACTACAAAAATTGCCCTAGTGAAACTTCTAGCATTGAAATGTGCATCCAAGGCATGAGTGGGAGTCTTCACTACATCTTACAAGGATTAAAACCCAATACATTTGAAGAGTTGGCAACTCGTGCACATGAAATGGAATTAAGCATGACTTTAAGAGAAGATCAACGATCTCTTGTCTATAAACCTCATGAAGATGAAGATATAGAAGAACTCCAAAGTGGGGGCAGCTCTGCATCTGAAGATGACTTTGAAGAGTCAATGTAAATCTAAACGCTCCTTAACACATGAGCTTAAACTGCAAGCTACAACGCTCCTTAACGCATAAGGTTGAACTGCAAGTTACAACGCTCCTTAACGCATGAGGTTAAAATGCAAGTTACAATGCTCCTCATCGCATAAGCCTAAACTGCAAGTTATAATTCTCCTAGACGCATAAGGCTAAACTGCATATCACAAAACTCTTCAAATTTGAGCTAAATCTTCAAGTTGAAATGCTCCTCGAAACACGAGCTTAAACTGTATGTCACAAAGCTCTTTAAATTTGAGGTAAATCTTCAAGTTAAACTGCTCCTTGAGACACAAGCCTAAACTGTATATCATAAAGCTCTTTAAATTTAAGCTAAATCTTCAAGTTAAAATGCTCCTTGAGACACGAGCATAAACTGTATATCTTAAAGCTCTTTAAATTTGAGGTAAATCTTCAAATTAAAATGTTTCTTGAACACGTGCTTAAACTACATATCATAAAACTCTTTAAATTTGAGCTAAATCTTCAAGTCAAGATGCTCCTTAAGGTACGAGTCTAAACTACATGTCACTCTTGGCCCGCAAGAGTATAAACTGTGTACGATACAAAAAAAATCTCTCCCAGAACTACGTTGTGACTTGATCCTCTTCATTGAGATACATAGACACTTAGAACCATATTCTAAGTTCAGTTGTATGCGTGTCAAAAAACACTTGTTCCCACTTGATCTGTCACATGAAAGTTAAAGCTATGCGTAATCTTTCATCAAACTTCAGACTTGCACCAAATGGTGGTGACTCGATGGGGCAAACCCCTATGAATTAAAGTTGTTTCAAGATGAAGTCTTAAAAATCTCCAAGTATATGTAAGTTGAACTCTTCAAATTCTTCAAGTCTGCAAGTTGAAGAATCTGCAAGTTGAAGTCTTCAAATTCTTCAAGTTTGCAAGTTGAAGAGTCTGCAAGTTGAAGTCTTCAAATTCTTCAAGCCTAGTCTTTGAAAGATAAAATATCTCGACAAGACATGAAGAAGGAGGCATTTGTAATCAGTTAAAATTTATTAAATATAAATTTATTAAATGATTCAGATTATATTAAATTCATGAATTTATTAGTCCAAATAAATATTATGGATTAATATAATTGAGTTAAATATTTAAATCTAATAAATATGAATTTAATTAAAAGTCCACTCCATAAAGCCCATATGTCATGTCACTTAAATCTGATTGGCCGAAGGGAGTCCTCTTCCAATCACAACTCCGCTATTTTAAAACTATAAATAGGGGTCCTCATAATTCAGAATAGTGAAGGAAGTTCAAAAATTCTAAACAAGAAGCTAGAGAAAGTTTGTGGTACAAACGCCATAAAATTCTCTATAAGCTACAAGTTTAAGAATTCAAGCATTCAAGTTCAAGAACGATCAAGATCAAGACCATCGGATTCAAGAACAAGCTCGAAGCCCTTGAATTCAAGTAAAAGTCAAGATCAAGATAAAGTTCAAGTTCAAAGTTCATACAAGATTCAAGAACAAGCTTTAAAGCCCTTGAATCCAAGATCAAGTTCAAGACAAATTCAAGATTAAGCTCAAGAGCCCTTGAATTTATATTTGAAAAGGCGAATTCAGAGGAATCATAGAGATTGTAACACTCGCACTTTGAATCAATAAAATGATTGTAGCGATAATTTTTCCGTTCTTGATTATTGTTTTGCCGACGCGAATTTTATTGTCTACAAATTCTAATGCTCCTCGAAACATGAGCTTAAACTGTATGTCACAAAGCTCTTTAAATTTGAGGTAAATCTTCAAGTTAAAATGCTCCTTGAGACACGAGCCTAAACTGTATATCATAAAGCTCTTTAAATTTAAGCTAAATCTTCAAGTTAAAATGCTCCTTGAGACACGAGCATAAACTGTATATCATAAAACTCTTTAAATTTGAGGTAAATCTTCAAGTTAAAATATTTCTTGAACACGAGCCTAAACTATATATATCATAAAGCTATTTAAATTTGAGCTAAATCTTCAAGTCAAAATGCTCCTTAAGGTACGAGTCTAAACTGCATGTCACTCTTGGCTCGCAAGAGTATAAACTGTGTGCGATACAAAAAAAATACTCTCCCAGAACTACGTTGTGACTTGGTCCTCTTCATTGAGAAACATAGGCACTTAGAACCATATTCTAAGTTCAGTTGCATGAGTGTCAAAAACTACTTGTTCCCACTTGATCTGTCACATGAAAGTTAAAGCTATGAGTAATCTTTCATCAAACTTGTAAAATTTCAATGTCTACAACAACCTTTGAAATTTATCATCTAAAATAAATCTTAAATATTTGTTTGACTATAAATTATTTCATTAAGGTAAAAATAATAATTTAAAGCTAAGTTATTTTTAATAATAAAAAGATAACATTTTTAGGAATAGACTAAAAATAAAAGTGTTTCACATAAAGTTAAATAAAGGAAGTACTATTTTATGCTTAAAATATAAAAGGAAAGAAAAAAGAAAATCAGTAAAAATTACAACAAAAAAGATGTTACCAAAATTCAAGTTTAGAACTTTTAAAACTTGATACTATTACCAGATGGGTGTAGAGCCTTCAAAATGGGCTTAGCCAATAAGGCCAGTCCAACCCAACCCGTTATTGGGGTAAGGTTGAGATATAATTTTTCAAGCTCATTTAAAACTAATATAACTTACATAAATCTCATAGTGTAAGACCTAAAATTACACCATATCCCTACTTTTTTCTATTTTACAAAAATTTCTTAAAATATCAGTCATTTGGATACATAGTTTCATCTGGATACATTAATTGTGATACATTATAAAACTTATCTGTTGCGCTTAATATGAAATATTAACGTAAAATTAATTTTCTTTCCCACAAATCACGCAGAACTAATTGATATCAATCCATTACAATCTGTAATAGATTCACAAAATTCAAAATTCAAATTTTCATCATCTCCTTTAATTTTGAATCGTGAAAGTTTCACAGGAGGAAACTGCCCTTCTTTGTGTTGTTGCTCAACAAGAAGGGTGACAAGATCACAAGTCTTGGCTGCTGCTAACATTTCTAACAAGATCCCTCCGTCAACTAGTAAGTTTTTATTCCCCTTTTTCATCTTTCATTTATTAAAATTTAGTTTGATTTCTGAAAAGTTATTTCATTTCTTGTTCAGAGAAAATTGAAGAATCCGAGAAGAAAATAGTGGTGAAATCAAGAAACTGAACTAGGAAACAATCAACATTGATTGATATAACGAATTATTCCCCCATTGTTGGTCTTGCTATGGGGAATTTAGAGACCCCATCTTCAGAATTACCAGTCAAGCCAAATACTTGGTTACTCCTGGATCTGGCGAGGATTTATTGAGGGGAAAAGTTAAGACTTTGTTGCAAAAGGTTGAAGACGAAGTTTTCTTTTGTCGTTTTGATGTGAATATGTAAGTCATGGGCGTGTATTATAATTTTGTATCTATAGATTATGATGTAGTCATTATTTTGTATCTGGATGTGATTTGTATAAAAATGTATCATCATAATATATTGCATATGATACATGTAATAAATGGATTAATAATTGAGATGGATCAGATATGTTTTAAATATCGAGTGTATGTATATCACAAGTTTGTATAAATGTATCATATTATTATTGTGTATATTGTACATATAAATAGTGTAACAATCAAGATATGTAAATTACTTATTTTGAACAATAAAAAATGTGGATGATATTAATATATATCAATCTTGAATTTTGGTGAATGGTTGTATCATTGGTTATTGTAATGTATCTGATACATGTTATAAGATGGTTACAAAATTGTGTCGCTATGTGTTAGTTTGTTGTTAGATAGGTATTGTTTTGAAAATTGAAAAAAATGTATTTCATATAATGTATCACTAAATTTTTTAATGTTTGCAGATTGTTCCATGTCGTCTGAGTTTATTTTTTCAGTTTATGATGCTGGAAGAAGATACATTGTTTGCCTTAAGCGAAAAATATGTAATAGTAGTAGATTTTAACTAGACGAGATACCTTGTAGATGCTGTGGACAAGAAGGATATATTACTCATGATACATTACTATTCCTAAAATATTTTGTAAATTGCTAAATACTATAATCCTATGAGATACATTAGAGAAGTATAGATTGTCCGTAAAATGTTTGATTTTAACTCGATACATTCTGTGTGGTAGTTATTAAGTATCAGATACATGTAGTTTTAGTTTACCAAAGAATGGATATGTATCATATACCTATTGTTGGATTTGATACACAGTGCTCCAATTATAGAACATCATGATTTATGTATCAAGATTATTATTGGGTAATATGTACATATACATCGCTTTCTAAGTTGGATAAGACTGAACAAATATTAAAGAGTGCAAATACATAACACACAACTAATATGTTATTGTCTATAGAACTTTTTAAATTTGAATAAGATTGATGATACATTAAAGAACTTGATACATGTAAATGATACATTAGGTAGTGTTTATGTATCAACAATATTTATATTGAACATGATAAAAATAATCGAAGATTCAACAATATCAGGGTTATGTATCAACACCTTAAATATGAATATGATACATTGCATAAAACAAAGGCTACTGTAGTTGTGATGTATCAGATCAGTGATGACACTAACAAAGGCTAATTTAAGAATCAAAATGAACGAGATGCATTAAAATCTGTATCTTTGATAGTGATGGCCGTGTAATGATAGATCCAACTTTTTCTTTTTTTTTGGGTAATTTTTAAACAGTAGATTTAGAATTCTAGCATGTGTCCTTCCTCGACTTTTCCGCTCTCAAATTCTTCATGATTAATGGACCGTTTCATCATTTCGATCTATTTTCATGAAATTTTTCATCCTCAGAATCAAATACACAAGGTACATGTTATATGTAGAACCAAACCTCAAAGAGTGAGTTGGAATTTGTTTAATCACATATTTCAAAGATTGTATTGAACAAAAAATGACAAAGTGTTAAACATGATACAAAAATGACAAATTGTTAAAAATGATACAAAAATAACAAACAGTAACACATGATACAAAAAATAACTAACATAACCCATTATACAAAAATTGCTCAACAGTTAAACATGATACAAAAATTGTCCAACAGTTAAACACGATACAAACATTGCCCAACACTGAAACATGATACAAACAATGATCAACAGTTAAATTAGTAGCTTGCAATGTATCTTCTGTGTATATCTGATACGTTTTAATAAAATTTTGAGAGGTTCTGAACCAATGCTGCCATTATTGGATCGACATAACTCACCTATGGATCTCGATCCAAAGTCCTTACCAGTGACACCAACAACTCGATCTTTTTTTCTCTTTTTTGAGCATTTTTCGACAGTCGATTTTAAAATCTTCGTCGTCAGAATTAATAACGGCCTACATTAGATCTATTCTCAGTCCAACCAATATCTTCATAATAAAAAACACGACCAATGTTAGATTTGTTTAATTGTGTAAAATCAAGACTAAAAGATGGTGCATCTTCCATATGTATCAACGATTTGAAGAAGAAAAAAAATTAAAAAATAAAGGATGAACAAACAGTTGGAGAAGATGAAAAGGATACCTATTTCACGTTGAAATCGTTTTGACAAGAAAGAGGCTAATTTCGAATTTCAAACGTAATGGAGCAATAAACTGAAAAGATCATGGGAATAAAAAATGGAAGAGATTTGTGGAGTGAATCAGGAAGTGATAAGCATGGGTTTGAGGAGTGGGAGTTATGTATCCGAAAATTTGGTTGTTGCGCTCAAATAAGGGATTTTGATTTTTTTTAGAAATGGTAGGGAATAATGGGAATTATGGGGAAAAAAAGGGTGTATATAGGTAACTTTTCCTTAAAACTAGGGCTTATAAGCTTGACCCA
>JAJONR010004179.1:0-37582 GCA_029582245.1 Solanum etuberosum
ACAACTTAAGCATAACTTGCAAATTTTCAGATTTTGCTATTTTCAATTTAGTTCTTTTTGGAACTCAAGGTGCTACATCTAGTGACCTTAACACTTAAGAAATTTTAATTTCCTTGGTAAAATCCTACTCACAACGAAGGATGGTTCGACTCTTAGCTCAAAAAAATTCTGGGGTGTTACATTAATGATCATCTATTTCTAGTAAGAAAGCATATAATAGGAACGGAGGGAGTATAATTATAATTAAAAATCGTAGACAAATAGATTTACAGGTACTTTTTATTTCTTAATTTACTTCAGTTTGAATCAATCGTGTTTTAATATTGACTTTGTAAGATTGTCTTCAATTCTTTAAGATGTTTTATTAAACACTAGTAAACATGGCCGCACTTCGCGCAGTGCAAAAAAATATTAGATTCATGATTTTTTAAAATAGTTTTATAATTTCGATATTCAAATTCAAATAAATTGAATAATAAATTCTAACTCACTTTAACTATATTTTAAATTTCTTCCTGAGGTATTAGCTTCATCGAAAAAGGAAACAATTCCTTAAATTAGCACAATTTAAATATCCCATTCCTATTCTTTTATATTTTAGTAGTGATAATTGAACGTTAATATGATTTTATCCATTTAATTGCGTTCTTTTCTAGAGTTATGATATAGTAATAAGTATAAAAATCACTTAGTTATCAAGTATAAAATAATTAAAATATACACTTTAAGTGATAAAAAAAATAAATGCTTATAATATGTCCTTTTTGAATGCAAATGCAATTGTTAATGATCTTGTTGAAGAAAAAATGGCTTATTAAATGGGATGAAATTGATTTTCCTAAAGAGTGAGTGATCGAAGAGGCAGTCCCATCCAAAAATAATATAAATCCTGATATTTCAGACATTGAGCAAACTCATGATGGGACAGTGAGAATCAACTTCAGTGACCAAAATTTATTAATGAATTATGCTGATAATATAGGTTTTCCTTCCAGAATGCTTAGATCTAACTCATCTTATATATCTCCTGTTGATTATATTGTTGATATGCCTTCTAGAGCGTCTACTTCTCAGATTAGAGAAGAAGATAATTCTAGAGTATCCCCTTCTTATATGAAAGAAGGGAAGAGAGTTGATAATATCAAGATTGAAAATCATATAATTACCCCTGATATGTCTTATCATTTCACATTAATAGGAAAGTTCAATAGCACATATTTTGACAAATCCCACAATATAATCTTAAATTAGACAAGGTAAAATGTTTGAATATAGGTTAATTTTTTTAAAAAAATCAAGAAGAATTTCAATTAGCTTATCAATTGTGAAATTGAGGTCTAAATAAGAATGATATTAAAAGAGAAGTAACGATAAGTTGCAAACAAACAAAATATCAAGAAAAATTGTGCATGACATTTATCATTATCTAAAGCTACTAAAATGTCAATAGAAAAAATGGGTTATTACTCTATAAATAATCATCAATTTTTTGTACTTACCCACAAAATCCACATTAATATAAGAAGTAGAATAATGCATATTGTGATAATACACAACATAATATAATATAAATTAGAAAAGATGATATTCTACACATTAATATGAAAATAGCATGAGATGAAATTTAATTCATCAATTGAGAAATCAAAATTTAAATAAAAAAAACTACATTAGAATAGAAATAAACACAAGAATGAAGCAATATAATAAGATAACATGATAAAGTGACAAAACACAATTATACAAATATAATATTTTGTTCCAAATAAATTCAAGAATCTATATAATAGCAAACCAATTGAAAAAATAGTCATCTAAATGATAATGATAAAATTGTGATAGAAAATAGCAAAACAATTGAAAAAAATAGTCATCTTAAATGATAATGATGAAAGTATGATACAAAATATCATTATTAAAATCTTATATAATATTAATATTTGTAAACAAAAATAAATAAAATAAAATGATACCTGAAAACTGCCTAAGCAATCCCATCAGAGAAGCAATTGGTGAACATAAAAAATTTCTCCATGACATAAATAGTTAGAGATTTATAGTAACTATGAAAGGAGATAATGACTTCATCTCCACAGTTGATTTTGAGACAATTTTTTTTATTTAATGTCATAAAAGAGTATAAATAATAATTAAAAGAGAAGATGAAAAGTTGAAGAAATGATCATGATTTTAGACGTGGGGGGAGAGGGAGGGTTGATTGTTTTTACCAATAAATTAAATAAATTAATTACAATTGATTATAGATAAAGAATAAAATATTATTTAAAATATGTAGACAAAAAATCAAATATGAATGGAGTCCATAGAGAAGTGTCACATCACCTTGTCTATGTTCCTCCTTTATATATATATATATATTAGGTAAATCGCCCGCGCTTCGCGCGGTGGTGAACTACGTCAATAATCTACTTCTGAACATTTGATAATATAAGTGTTTTCGAGTGGGTAAACCCCTGCGATAAATATTTTTTAATCTTAAAACCAAAAAGATTTTATTATAATTGCTTATGCATTTTGTTATTAATTCTTCATTTTACTCTAGTTCTTCACCAAATTCTTTAGAAAAGATATGTAATTGTTTCATTGTCTATATTGGTATTTTCAAAAAGTGGTACAAACATTGTATTCATCAATTGCGAGAGTTTTTCTCCTATTCAAGGCCTCTACATACAGAATCTAAATGTCATACATCTTATGTAATTAGTTGTGTACTTGATAAGTTAATTAAAATATAAAAACACACCTCTTGGAGTTCAATGAAATAACGTATGTCGCTCAAATAATTTGGATTAAATGATGTCTTGGCAAGTTCCTTATTCAAAATCATTCGCAATCGATGACACTACTTTGATAGCCAAAAGGCATATTTTGTTGTTTATGTTTCAATCAATATGGTTATAACTTTAATTTTTTTTGTGATTTTTAATCTAATGTTTATAAGGAGATAATTATTTGTTTAAGATTTGATTTATATGGATTCATCCTACTTTGAGGGGTAATTCATTGACTCCAATCCAAAATTTGAACCCCAAACTTTTGATTAAGGTTGAGTACAATACTTACCATCCCACTACATTCCTTTTTTTTATGTCACTAATCAATTGAATACCTCTACAAGATAGAAAGTTGAATAACTAAAACTCCAAGGTAGTGTAGAACCACCACAACTTTTGAACACTCAAAAGTCCCTTCTTGGACATCCCATGGATCTTTTAGCCACTGAAAACTCTATACAAATCAAAGTCATTCATTTCACAAGTTTAAGAATTCTAATCTACATGACACCAATAGTCTAATGATTATATCAAACTCTTGATTAACATATCTTTACTTCAACATAATGATCAAAAGCATAAGCATAAACAACAAAGTTTAAAACATGTACTCAAAAACAACAATTAATAACATAAGCATAAATTAATGACGGTAAAAAAACATACCAGGATCTGTAACAATAGAATGAAACAGAAAGGAAAAAATGGAGCCCACTGAATTCACATTGTCCCCTTAAGGAAATTATTTTCCTCTAGTACCCGAGTTTTAAAGGAATAGATCCTCTCATGATAGAACGATTCTATTCACCAGTGTATTGATACAAAAACAATGGTGTCAGTGAGTCACTCAACAGGAGCAAAGTACAAGAATATTTAATTATGCAGAAGAAGAAGAAGAAGAAGAAGAAGAAGTTCAGAATTTTCGTTGTTTTAAAATGAGAGGAAATCCCTCTATTTATAGACAACAAAGGATAGTGTGAACAAATGCTTATTGTGCCTTATCAGAAAGGTCACAACTCTTTGAAAAAGTCACAAGCTTTCATAAAAGTCGCAACTTTTCAGAAAAGTTGCAACTCTTCATAAAAGTCGCAACTCTTCGTAAAAGCCGCAACTCTTCATAAAAGTCACTACTCTTCATAAAAGTCACAATTTTTTTATAAAAGTCACAACTTTTCATGAAATGGAAGGCTAATTTTGAAAATAAATAAATTAAAAGGGAATCCTGGTTTGTGGTGGCGTCACGTAGGCGGGCCTAGGGTTCTGTTTTATATATATATATATATATATGATATATATATATATATATATATATATTTCATCTCAAACTAATTAGATTATCAAATAATTAAATTTATAAAATATTATATAAGTAAAAGAATGATACTCATTGGCATATTCAATGAAATGAAGTCTTAATTTTATTTTTAAATACTTTTAGAATAATTTTTTTTAGTTTATGTAACAATTGATTATATTGAAAATATTTCAAAACTATAATCAATAAGAGAGCTATAAACATTTGTGTTGTTATGTAACGTACAATAATTTATATATGTTTATTATTGTGTGACAAAATATTACAAGAAATGGTATACTGTCAATTGAAAAGGAAAAAATAATTATTAAATTATAATCAATCACAATATATATTTTAGAATTTAAGAGAATAAATATTTTTAGAAAAAATAAATAAACGCAACTCTCTTTTCTAAATATTTGCTTTAGATCACCAATTCTATTGACTATAATTTTTTATAACGTTCAACTATATACCTTACAAATCGATGTATAGACGATTGTTCGCAGTATATAACCCAACAAGGAGCTCGAGTCGATCGCGTAGGGAATAGTCAATAGTAATTCACCTTATGATGTGATCCAAGCACTAGAAATTTGTATGTCTAGCCAATTTATGCATGAATGTAAATGGGGGTTGATTAACAATACGAATTTGGTTAACAAGATTTTAACAATTAACAGTAGCAAGCTTAACACAAGTACACAACAGATATTTCAAGAATAAGAGAGGAATCTTAGGAATGTACGTAAATGGATGCTAATTTTACAAAATGGGTTAATTAAATTGCTAAAATCAGTTTGATTGTCAATGGGTAGGCTAGATTTACACAAATGACAACTATTTATCAATCAATCATCATATCTTAGGTTGGTTTTATAAAATCCCAACATATACAACAACAGAAATCAATTTGAAACATTGATTCAGCCAAACTTCATCAAGCTAAGACTATAAAATGAACTAAATCGAGTAATTATTAGTTATCTCTTCCACTCTAGATATCTTTCATAAGCAATACTAGAGGTCTAAGCTAAATAAGAGTTTGCAACCTCAAATTATAAGTTAAACAATGAAGAGACAATTGGACTCATATCAAATCAATATTATATTAATCAATTAACGAAAACACATATGCTAATTAAGCATCTATTGCAAGTGCACGCCTTAAGACTATAAATTTTTAGTGAACCATGCTGAAAAGTAAAAGTAAGTTATCAAAATGATTCTCCATAGTAGCTAATTGGTTGAAAATATAATGAGAATGTAATTCGCAATCTCTTTCAATACCCAGATTCGCAAGCACAAGAAAATCTCCCATTATCAGAACCTCCTACAGTGCGGAAATATTCAAAAGTGTAAAGTAATTTCTCTCTCCAAAGAAGGCTATTTATACATTTTCAAAAATCTTAATAAAAATACACTTTTTGGCCAATTTGGCGAGTTAGGTCGTGCTCGCCGAACAGATCGACAAGTCGCGGAATGCTTTTCTCTATTGCCAAGTTTGCTTTTTAGAGTTGGTTTTGGCCCCTTTAGGTCTAAATGACATTTGACGACCTCAACGAATATCACCGAGTAGAGTTGGCGAGTCACCGAATGAGATTGTAAATCATTGACCTAGCCTAATTCTTTGAGCATGTTCTCTAATCTTTTAGGGGAGCTTGGGTGCACGCGGTGCCGAGTGACTTTGGCGATCAACAGTTTCGCCCATTTCATCACTTTTTCATGCATTTGAGTTCTTTTACTTTCAGTTTTCCTCATTTTGCCTTAAGTTCTCGTAGCTGAAATTCAAATAGATTTGCACATAAATGGACATAAACAAGCATTGAGGACACAATTTGATGAACTAGAATTCTACAATGAGTCAAAAATCTCCGACTCATCAACACCTCAAATTTAAATTTTTGATTTTCCTCAAGTAAATCATGAGATTAATCAGTTCAATAAAGATGTCTACAAACAGTGCTTCTTGAGAACTAACATGTAAGTGTTATCACAAGGTTATGTTCAAGATATGCAATTTCCAATTATACATCAAATACCTCAAACAATGACTAGTTGTTATCAACTCAAGGATATGCTCACAAAACTCACTAGGATGCAAAGCAAGGCTCAACAAGAGTGCCTGGTGACCTCACACCAAGGATGATTCTATGCTCTCACATATCACAAACCAAATTTTAATTTTAGGAATCGAAATGAACTCTCATACTGACAGAGAAAAAACATGTATGCTTTTATCCATTTAATTGCTCATGTTTTCCCAACGATCAATGAATTAGTTCCTGCAAGATCACAAAGGACTTTCAAGGCTTGTGACGGAGTTGATGGGCTAGGTATGATAATCTTTGGTTCATAGTGAATCAACCTTCTCAAAGCATTCACACGACCTTACTTCTTTCCCATTTTCTTTCCTCATCTTGTACATGAAACTTTTCATGACTCGGCTCATTAGAAATTCATTTTATTTAAATATATACAAAAACAAACAACACTTACTAACTATAAAATCTTAATATATATATATATATATATATATATATATATATATGTCGATCAGATATCAGGATGAGACTCTTTCCTTATCACACCCCCCAACTTACGCATTTGACCTAAGTTGGCTTTCACTCACAATCTAATGCTTTTAAGAAGGTTATGAGTGAGAAACACAGGTAGTGATTCACAATGATTTGGGATGAGAGTCGTCAAAGAAAGGTTTAGGCTCAAATAGAGCAAAGATGGTTCACACACTCACAAAGTAGTCACAATGGAGGTTTAATCAATATGTTCACTCTCAAGAATAATGTCAATGATCACTTCTTGCATTTACCAATATTCATCTATGGGACCAACAAAGAAAGTTCTAGGTATTCACAATACATGAAATTCAAGAAAACCTCACCACACATGACACTCAAACACAATTATTAAACACAACTCTATGACCCTAATTTACTTGTAATGATCATTGTAAGTCTTACAACTAGATATTCAACTAATCAAAATAAAATTCTCAAGACTCGTGCAAGGATTATGCAACTCAAATTAATCAAATTAAATTCTCACCAATATATATCTCATCAATAACATTACTTGAGTCAAAGATATTGACCACAATCGATACTCAAATATTCAAGACAAACATTCACACATTTCAATATAGAATCAACCAATCTTTGGAAATCAAAATGAAGGAGAAAATCAAAAATACTAATAGCAAAAACAAGAAGTTAACTACATCATCATCAAATTAAAAATTACAACCCAAAAAAATAAAAACAAATGTGTCAAAAGTAAAATTACAATTCGGCTTTCATAATGAAAACCCACAATGTGACAATAGAGATCACAATTTTAGGCCTTTTTGTTCAATTTTATTTTAGATAAATCTTCCAAAATTAGTTAATAAGATCCAAAGGCAGATTAACATTCCACAAAAGATTGAAGTCAACATCGAATGTGAAGAAAATTAGAATGCAAATGACCTTGTAAAATCATAAAAACAGTGACAAATCAAATTGTAGTCATTCTTCATATAGTGGTAGCTAACACAGAGAATCGAAATCACTTACCAAAAGAATTGAAACACAATTCATATTTTTGCATTCTAAACTAAAATTGTAGGAAAAATGAATTAGAATTTTTACTGACAAGATGAGAAAATTTGAAGAGAAAGAGAAAAATGAAGAACTTACAAATTGATTTTGCAGAGAAAAAGATTACGAGAGAGCTCGCCGGAGAAAGATACAAAAGAGGAGAAAGTAGGCAGTCGAGGTAGAGTGGCCAATCAAGCCAAGATAGAAAATGTGAATATCCAACAATGGTTTTGCTTGACTGTTGCATACGAGAAGGGGTGTTCAACAAAAATACCAAAATGAAACCAAACTAAAGAAAATAAGTCTTAAATGGAGCTATTTGGAGGGTAGAATGATAATTGTTATTATAAGCAAACTGTGAAATAGTAAGAATGATATCAATGATCTTAGAGTCAATCACATAGATTCGTAGCATATCCTTAAGGATGTGAATAGTATGCTAGAGTTAACCATTTGTTTATAGGTGAAAAGTTGCATTGAGCTCTACTCGAGTACCTAACACCTTGTGCATAGACCTCGAGAAATGAGATGTGAACTGAGTATCCCAATTGAAATGATAGAAATAGAAACCTCATGCAAATGAACTATCTATTAAATGTAGATCTTGGTCAATCTCACTGAAATCTAGATAGTCTGAACCATAATGAAATGAGAATTTGGTTAATTTATCCACAATGACCTAAACACTATCAAACTTTCTCAAAGTTTGTGGAAACCCTACCGCAAAGTTCATAGCGATTTATTTCCAAGTCCACTCATGTATAGGCATCATCTAAGTCATATCATCCGATTTTTTATGCTCATACTTCTCTTGATTACAATTCAAGCTTCGAGACATATTCCTCATGATGTATCTCTTCATCTTACACCACTAATAATGTTGCTTCAGATCATGATATATCTTTGTTCCCCCCACGGGAATAAAGTACGTCAAACTATGAGGCTTTTTCATGATTAGCTTAGTCAAATCATCTATCTTTGATACATAAATATGACTCTTGATCCTCAAAACACCTTCATCATCAAGAATTGATCCATTCACCTCTACTCTCAACACTTTGTCTCAAAGCATATAATATTTCTCAACTTCAAGCTATTGAGTCTTAATTTATTCCACTAAAAGTAACTGAGCCTTAATACAAGCAAGAACTCTATCAGGCTCTGAAATATCAAGCCTCGTGAAGTGATTAGTCAAGGAATAAACATTTATAGTCAAGGGACGTTTCTCCACCTGCAACATAGCCAAGCTACATATACTAACTATCTTACGACTCAAGGCAACCATTATCTCATTAGTCTTGCTCAGATGATAAAAATAGTCAAATCATAGTCCTTGAGCAACTCCAACCATCTCCACTGCCTCAAATTGAGATCTCTACGATCGAAAATATAGTGAAGGTTGTGATGATCCATTTAAATCTTACTATGCACATCGTAGAGGTAGTGCCTCCAAATATTCAAAGCGAACACTATCATTGCCAACTAAGATTCATTAGAGGGTTAGTTCTTTTTATGAGGTATAAGTTATAACCTTGCCTTTATACATCAATACACAGTAAGGCTTATATGAGAAACATCACAATAAACAGTAAAACCTTCACCCTCCACGTGTAATGTCAATATTTAAGCCAAATTCAATAAGTTTGAGTTTTTAGAAGCTCGTCTCACAATCATATAACCATTGGAACACCACATTCTTCTAAGTCAACTTATCCACAAAGACATAATAGATGAGACACCTTTCATAAAGTGCCGACAATAACCTACCAACCCCATAATACTCGAAACTCAATAGGTGAATGTAACACCCCATATTTTAAGGTGACTAACTCACTAAGTCGAAGACATACGAGCCAAAAATGATATTTTGTCATCTTACGTTGTTCATTGATGAGTTGGTATTGAATGGGTTATCATATTGAGTATTACTGAGAGTACATCACCATGAGTGTTATACCAAGGTAGGAGGCCAAAGGAAGCCTTGGGAACAATAGTACAAGTTGAAATTCTTATTGAGGTGGATTATATCTTATAATCTCATATATGGTCTAACCTAGACATACATATTTCCCAATATATAATGATTTAGAGGGCCTATATATATCACATTAAAGATATTTGAGTCTAGTTTCCAGCAAACTAAATCAATCATCAATCCGACTCTAGAGTAAAAAGATATGTGTGTTTTACTACGGTTTACGCACGTGACTTGCACATGTTAAGTCGGTCTATGTGTCATATTCAATATGTTATGCATTGAATTCATTACATACATTTCATAAGTTATTTTTGGAGCTTCTCCTTGTTGGTTCTTGAACCCCTCTCCTCATTTAAAGCCCTAGGTAAGGAATCAACCAAGAATCAAGTGTTGTTATTCAACCAACCCTAGAATTCATTTAAGCCTCTCTTTGGATTAAAGAGACAGCCTTCCCTTTTGGTTAACAATAACTTAATGATCAATATTTTTCTTCAATTAGTTTATGACCATACCCCCTACTCTCATACATGTGATGTTATTAATGTTCTAGTTATATCCTACGGGTAGGACTTATAAGACAATGATAAGAAGCCGTGAGTCCATGTTTCTCCCCTTTTGATTGATGTATTTGGAAAATAGGGAGTGTGTGGAGTGGTTTGGTAGCTTCTAGTTAATGTATTGGAGTCATTTAAGTGTAGTGTATTGTTATAAGTAATATGAAGGATTGAATACTAAGAACACTGATTGTTTTGAATATCTCTTGAGCTTACGTGTATCATGTGCTTGTTGAATTGACGACATGACTGGTGTGTTGTGTAACTGTTTGAAGTTGAATGTTCATTGCCTATTATTTTAAATTGAAGAAGAATGGACAATCAGTCATTGTAACACGTTAAAAGACTGGAATGAAGGTACATAAAGGCGCCCATTCCCTCTATTTTCAAACATGAATCTATGTCGCTGATACAACTGGTATTCCTATGATTTAAATTCATATTGAGGTGTGATATGGTTCTATTAAAAGGTTGGGAATACATGGTTGAAGTCTATAGTTTTTTAAATGCTTAATATTTATGACTGTGACGTGAATGACGAATATATAATTGTTGTCGTAGTTGTAAACTGAGTTTGGAGACCCATTATTATGACCCTGTAAGCTGGTCCTATATGTCTTTTCATTATAAGTAGTTGTGTATATGTTCCATGTTTCCATGTGAGTAAGGCCAAAGAATTGATAACTATCTATGCTCATCGACATGATAAATTAATAACGAAAGTTCAATTGTATAATTGTCGACACATGTAAAGGAAGCACCTTATGGGAAGAATATATATATGCAAATTCTAAATGTTAGTGGATTTATATAGAAATAGATATATATATATGTGCTCTTGTTCAAGCTATATGCTAAGGTGGTAGAAATATCCTTAGAACATTGTTGATAAGCCTACTAAATTCCTTGTGACATCTAAACCTTCTAAAGGTTTAAGTATTGAGTAGGTGTACTTATATGCTATTTGAAAGCTTTATATGTTATATGTACATAGCTGCAGTTCACGAGTCTTGAAGAGGCCTACGGAGGCTACAGTCTTAGAGTCAACTTGTGTATGTGCTACTCATATTTCTCTTTAGTCCCCGAGTAGACTTAAACTTCATCGATGAACACTATCACAAATGAATTTAAGTAGGTCCTGAACACATGGTTCATCATATCCATAAATATTACTGGGCACTGGTCAAATCAAAAGACATCACTAGGAATGGTCATAATAAATCCTAAAAGCAGTCTTTGAAATGTCCTCTACCATAATCCTCAATTGATGGCAGCTTGATCTCCATTTTATCTTAATGAACACGGCTGCACCCTGAAGTTAGTCAAATATGTCATCAATACGCAACATTGGATACCTATTCTTGATAGTCACCTTATTTAGCTACTTATAGTTAATACACATACACAAGGAACCACTCTTCTTCTTCACGAACAAAGTAAGAGCACCCCATGAAGACACATTCAACCTAATGAATCCCATACTCAAGAGGTTCTGAAGATGCTCATTAAGCTCCTTCAACTTACTTCGGACATATTAGAAAATGGTTGTGTGGCCAGCTCAACATCATGACGAAGTCAATGTTATGATCAGGAGAAAGACCAGGTAGATCGATGGGACACGTCGTAAAACTCACTAACCACTAGAACTGTCTCGAGGGAAGGAGTATCGACACTAGTATCATGAGGCACGAGAATAAGAAAGATAGGACAAACAACCTTTTCCTATCAATTATCATGCCAGTAGAAACGATATAACACCCCTCAGTATATGGCTAACGGTACCCTTCCGCACAATAAAAATGTCACACCCCGAGGCTACCCCCTAGACGTAACACAGGACCTAGGATCACGAGTGACCCCAAGCTAACCCTGAGTCTGGAATATAACAAGCATACTGGAAATAATTAAGTAAATCATGTACTATGCGGAAGATAAAAATAGTGGATATCTGAAATGGGGAATACACAACTGGCCTGAATATATGAAACATAATAAGAGTTTAGTGATGACTGGAACAACACTTAACAATTCTAGCTGAATTTACTACTATGTCTGAAAAGCCTCTAACTGAATGGGCTTGCTGGGTCAAGCCCCCAGCTAAATCTAACAAGACTGAAACTAAAAATAAAGACTAAAAGATAAAGCATGTTTATTGTCCTCGAAGTATGAGGACTCACCACTGAAGCTGCTAAAGTCGGATTGAGGATCGAACTAAGTGTGATCTGGATGCTGAACACCTGAACCTACATCATAAAACGATGTAGCGCAAAAGTATGCGTCAGTACTTTGAATGTACAAAGCATGCAAACTATAAATATGCTAAGCTGAACAAAGTATATAAGCTGAACAATGCATAATTGAACAATATATCATCTGAACAAGGATATAGACATGTACTGAAGTATAACTGAAAACTGAACTGAATGCAATGACCAAGTACTAATCATCAGGGCTAGGCATTCGGTAATTCGGTTTGGTTTCAGTTTTTTTGTTTTCGGTTCTTGTACCATGTGTACCGAACACCGAACTGAATTATTTTGGTTTGGTTTATGTTATTTCGGTTTGGTTTTTGTTAGTTCGTTTTTTGAAGAATAATCAAAATAATCAAATGGATGAAGAAATCTTGAGGCTTCTCCGATGGTCGCAAGTTGTTGCTGCTGGAGTGCTGCTCCGATGGTCGGCTGACGGCTGCTGCTGGTCGGCTGGCGGTTGCTGCTGGTCGGCTGCTACCTGCTGGCCTGCTACTGGTCGGCCAGTCGTTGGTCGATGCAACGACACCGGAAGTGGGAAAGCATTAAGGCTTAAGGGTCAGTGAAAGGCTGAAAGCGGCGCCTAAGAAAAATGAAAACTGAAGTGAAAAGTGAAGCGTGGTAACTGGTCACTGACCTAATTCAAAATTGTGCATATAATATTTATTATTTAGTAATTAATATTAATAATTTATATAATATTAATATACTAACATATATTTTGGTAAACTAAAATACCGAATAATACAAAAGTCACGTACCGAAAACTGAACCAAAATACCGAAAACCGAAATATCGAAACTTAAATACCGAAAAAATTTGGTTCGGTTCAGTATTTTGGTATTTATGCCCAGCCCTCCTAATCATGAAGATAACATGTTGAACTGTATACTAAGGTAAATGCTGAAAACCTGGTCAATGCACTAAGAGTCTGACTGTGGGAGCTAATATTAACCGACATAAACCACGTGAGCTAAACGTGGAGTCTGATGTATACGCCACATCGAGAGGACCCAATATACCTTGCCAGGGGTATAGAGGCATGATTGTGGCGTGATCACTGAAAACTGATGCCCAACAGAGGGGACTTCTGAACCTACGATGGCACGTGTTTTGGGACTTTGAGGGTACACTGAACCCAAGTCTAACTCGGTGCTAAGTGTCATGCCCCGAGCCTATACCCCGGGCGAGACTGACACTCGAGAACCATTGCTGGACCCAAGCGAACCCTTGGCCTGGCTTACTACTCAGCGAAAGACTTATTCATGATAAGATACTTTAAAAAGTAAACTGAACTGCTCAATATATAACTTAGAATGTATTAAATAACATTCAACTTAGCCAAAGTGGCAACTCAAGATTCAACATAAGCCAATAGCAAGTTAGTGACAAATGAACTAACTAACTGTCTATCTATAAAGCCTCTAAAACTGGGAGGGATGTCGGGACAAGACCCCCGATCATCCTAACAAATGAAAACTACTAAAGCAATGTAAATAGGGATCCTCCGAAAATCAAGGAGGCTCACCATAAGACTCTGAATGCTCAACTGGATCAACGAAGTGCTGGATGCTGATCCTGGTTACCTGTATCTGCATCATAACAACGATGCAGGCCAAATGGCGTCAGTACATTGAATGTACAAGCATGCGAGGGGAATACTAAAATAAGACATAAGCTTGAAAGGAACTAAAAGAACATACCTGGGCTCAACTCAACTCAACTCAACTTAACTCATTTCAATATAAAGAAATAATATGAATGCCGTATAGAGAAAAACTTTTAAAACATGGATAACAACTCAGTGTATTTAGAAATACAATAGTAACTTTGTATTTATGAAAACATACAATATAAACTCTGGCATGTATATAAAAATACAAATAACTCTGTGTACATAAGAATGCAAAATACTGCTGTGGAGTTTCTCTAACCGACAACCATCACTTAAGAGCTATTGTGATGATACAACATTTTTCCTCACGTTGCCAGGGCCGTCCTATACCTTGCCGAGGGTATAGAACCTGACTACTAAGTGGATACACTAGTCTATGCTAAAAAGCACTAAGGATTATCTAAAAATTATGACCCTTTTCTACCCATGATAGCTACATGGTTTATGGGGGCTGGAGTTGTCTGAACTCTCCCCCATATCGGTGCTCAATACTACTCCCAAAATATAATACTAGCTCTTATGTTTAAAAACATAACTTGTTTCTGTGGTTTGAGATAATTGCTCAAAACTTAGCTCAAAGGCTCTTCTTGGAAATCAAAGTTTCCTCTCTTGCTTAATTGTGAAAGCATTTACTCTTTACTGAAAAACTAGCTTAAAGGCTCATTTGGAAATCAAAGTCTCCTTTCTTTCTTAAATGTGAAAACATATAATCTTTTGGAATACATAGTCCCGATATATTCTTTTTGAAGAAATGAACTTCAATCTTTACTCTCTACTCAACTGAAAACTCAAGTCTTAAAACAAAGTTAAACCGTTTGTAAAAGACTTTTGGAAACTCTATGAACTTCTCTTGACTTGACTCTTAACTTTCCTTGAATTGAATTATGGATTAAAGGTTCATGATCTCATGTTATGGATGATTTCATGTTGTTTAGACGTACCTTAGAGTGTAGAAATCGACTAGAAAACATAGGTACGTTTCAAGGGAACTCGTACGGAAAGAAGTGGGAAATGGTAGAGAACCTGGCGTCCCTGGCACTCTGAGTGGCACTGGGCGCCAGAGCTTAAACTTCAGAACTGGGGATGGGACGCACTGGTAGGCGCAGCGCCCCAGAGCCCAAACTACAGAACACAAAGTGGGGCGCTCTGGCTGGCGCGGCGCCCCACCCCTTTCCCCAGAATTTCCCCAATTTTTCTTGCTCATTTTTCAACTCTAAACCCTCTAGATTCAATTGGTTCTTTACCCAAACACTTAGGTTCGACTACATAACCAAAGTATGCAAGAATCTACTCAAAACGACATCTAATTTCATGAATTTAAATCAAGAACTTCTCAACAACTTCAACAATCAAGAACCCAATAGAAACTTCAAACAAATCCATCAAGAACTCAATTTCTATTCTTTCAAGAACCAAATATCGTTGAATAAAATCATGATTGGCGCGTGGGTGAACTAACCCAACGCTATGTGATCTCACATACCTCGTAGGGATCACCCCTTGACGAAATCCACAAGCCCAACTTCAAGAACTTGACGATTCCTTGCCTCTTCTCCTCTTTTCTCCTATTCTTTTCTCTCCTCTCAAAACCCCAACTCTTTTTGATGAAGTGTAAACTGAACCAAATCAGTTTAGACCCTAACTTAATTACCAAAAATGAAATTAAATAATAGGTTAGTGAAAAGACCAAAGAACCCTTCTAAAATCCGGTTTTGACTTTCCTTATCTAGACAGCCAATTTCAAATTGGCGTATCTCCCTCATACAAACTAGAAAATGGCCAAACTCGGTGGTGTTGGAAAGATAATTCAAAGATCTTTCCTACGATATCTTGTAGCAAACCCAAATCATCCTGAGCTATGAGTTATAGTCGTTTGAAGTTGACCCAAAACTCAAACTTAGCTTAACTTTGTCAAGCTTTCCAAATTTGATTATTTCCAAAAATGGTTTATTTATAATTCTTATTCTTTCAAATAACGGGGTGTTACAATATCTCCCCCTTGGGAACATTCGTCCTCGAATGAGATTACTCTTAGTAGGCTAAGGGTGTAACATCTAACATCTAGCTCAAACACCCAACAAGCAAAATGTAAGTACAACATGCCAGCTTAAAATAAATGCCAAGAAAAGGATTAGTACCTTAATTTGGAACTTCTCCGGATTCGAAGAGATGTGGGTATCTCTTATTTGTACCCTCTTCATCTTCCCAAGTAGCTTCCTCAACAAACTGATTTCTCCATAGAACTTTGACTGATGCTACTTCCTTCGTCCTCAACTTGCGAACTTGGCGGTCTAGAATCTGAACAGGAATCTCCTCATAAGATAAGCTATCCTTGATACCAATATCTTCAGTAGGTATGATAAGTGAAGGATCGCCCATGCACTTCTTCAATATAGAAATATGGAATACCGGATGAACCGCTACTAACTCTTGTGGTAGCTCTAACTCATAAGCTACATTGACAATCCTCTTGGATATTCTATAAGGACCAATATACCGGAGACTAAGTTTCCCCTTCTTGCCAAATCTCATAACACCCTTCATGGGTGAAACTTTCAAGTAAACCCAATCATCTACTTCAAAATCTAACTCTCTTCTCCTAACATCTGTATAGGATTTCTGACGACTCTGCGCTATTTTCAACCTCTCTTAAATAACATTCACTTTTTCCATAGCCTGATGAACTAAGTCTGGTTCTATCAACCCAGCTTCACCAACTTCAAACCATCCAATAGGAGATCTGCATCTTCTCCCATAAAGAGCTTTATAAGGAGCCATTTGGATGCTAGAGTGGTAACTATTGTTGTAAGCAAACTCAATGAGAGGTAGGTGATCATCCTAATTACCTTTGAAATCGATCACACAAGCCCTCAACATATCTTCTAAAGTCTAAATAGTGCGCTCTACTTGACCATTTGTCTGAGGATGAAAACCAGTACTCAAGTTCACCTTTGAACCCAAGCCTTTTTGGAATGACTTCCAAAACTGTGTAGTAAATTGTGCACCTCTATCCGAAATAATCGATACCGGAACCCCATGAAGTCTGACTACCTCTTGAATATAGAACTTAGCATAATCTTCTGCTGAATGGGTAGTCTTTACCGGCAAAAAGTGGGCTGATTTAGTCATTCTATCAACAATCACCCAAATAGAATCATGTTGCCTGTGAGACCGTGGTAAACCTGTGATGAAATCCGTATTGATTATCTCCCACTTCCATTCCAGAAGTTCTATATTCTGAGCCATACCACCAGGCCTTTGGTGCTCTACTTTAATTTGTTGACAATTCAGGCATTTAGCAACGAACTCAACAATACCTTTCTTCATACTATTCCACCAATATACTTCTCTCAAGTCACGATACATCTTTATGGAACCTGAATGGATAGAATATCTGGAGCTATGAGCTTCCTCCATGATCCTCTCTTGGAGTTCATCCACCCTTGGTACACACAATCTACCTTGATACCTCAATACACCATCTCCCCCTTGTTTAAAAGCCATTACTTTTTGCTTATGAACATTTGCCTTCAATTCAAGCAAAATAGTATCTTGGTCTTGCTTCTCTTTTACTTCTGACACTAATGATGATCAGCCCCATTCATCACCACTACTCCTCCTTTTGTGGAATCCATTAGATGAACTCCTAATCGTGCAAGTCTATGACCCTCTTTTGCTAACTCTTTCTTATCTTCCTCAAAATGGGCGGTACTACCCATAGATAATCTACTCAAGGCATCAGCAACAACATTAGCTTTACCTGGGTGATAAAGAATAATCATGTCATAATATTTGAGTAACTCTAACCACCCACTCTGTCTGAGATTAAGCTCTTTCTGACTAAACACATACTGAAGACTCTTATGATCGGTGAACATATCTACATGAACACCATAAAGATAATGTCGCCATATTTTCAAAGCAAATACTACGACAGCCAACTCTAAGTCATGTGTTGGGTAGTTCTTCTCGTGAACCTTAAGCTGTCTGGAGGCATAAGCTATAACTTTGCCATTCTACATTAACACACAACCCAAACCAACTCTAGACGCATCACAATATACAACAAAGCCTTGTGTACCCTCTGGTAAGGTCAATACTGGGGCAGTAGTCAACCTCTTTTTCAATTCCTGAAAGCTTTTCTCACAAGCTTCAGACCATTGAAACTTCACTATTTTCTGAGTCAACTTAGTCAAAGGAGATGAAATAGATGAAAATCCCTCGACGAACTTTCTATAATATCCAGCCAACTCCAAGAATCTCCTAATATCAGTTGGAGATGTGGGTCTAGGCCAATTCTGCACTACCTCTATTTTCTGAGTATCAACTCTAATTCCATCACCGGAAATAATGTGGCCTAGGAAAGCCATAGACTCAAGCCACTTAGAGAACTTAGCATACAACTCTCTATCATTTAGAGTTTGGAGAACTACTCTGAGATGACTAGCATGATCTTCCTCATTCCTCGAATAGATTAGTATGTCATCAATGAATACGATAACAAACATATCTAAATAAGGCTTGAATACTCTATTCATAAGGTCCATGAACGCTGCAGGTGCATTATTTAAACTGAACGACCTGACCAGAAACTCATAATGACCATAACGGGTCCTGAATGCTGTCTTTGGAATATCATATTTCCTTAATTTCAACTGATGGTAGCCTGATCTGAGGTCTATCTTAGAAAAACAAGTGGCACCCTGAAGCTGATCGAAAAAATCATTAATTCTCGGAAGAGGATACTTATTCTTGATAGTAACCTTATTCAACTGACGGTAATCTATACACATTATAAGAGAACCATCTTTCTTTCTCACAAATAAGACCGGAGCGCCCCAAGGTGAGACACTTGGTTGAATGAAACCTTTCTCTAAGAGATCTTTCAACTGCTCTTTTAACTCCTTCAACTCTGCTGGTGCCATTCTATATGGCGGAATAGATATAGGACGAGTATCGGGAAAAATGTCTATACCGAAGTCTATTTCTCTCTCAGGAGGGACTCTGAGAAGATCATCTGGAAACTCTTTTACTACTGGAACTGACTGAATATGAGGTATCTCAACACTAAAGTCATTAACTCGGACTAAGTGATAGACACATCCCTTGGAAACTAACTTTCTCGCCTTAAGGTACGAAATAAAATGACCCTTAGGCATTGCTGAACTACTCTTCCACTCTATAACTGGCTCATTAGGAAACTGGAACTTGACTACTCGAGTTCTACAATCTATTGATGCATAACATGCATGAAGCTAGTCCATACCTAGAATGACATCAAAATCTACCATATCTAACTCAACTAAGTTAGCCATGGTACTCTTGTGATTGACGGAAATTGTACAATCAAGTTAGCCATGGTACTCTAGTGATTGACGGAAATTGTACAATCACGATAGACTGTCTTTGCTAGAATAGACTCACCAACAGGTGTAGAAACACTGAAGGGCTCAATGAGTTGCTCAGGAAGAACATCAAAATTCATCGCAACATAAGGAGTTACAAAGGATAAACTCGCTCTTGGATCTAGCAAAGCATAAACATCAAAGTTAAAGACTTGGATCATACCAGTGATAACATCTGGCGAATCCTCTTGCTCTTGGTGACTAGTAATAGCATAAAGACGATTTGCTCCTCCGCCTGCCCCTGAAGCAACTCCTCTAGATGCAGCTCTGTCTGGCGGAGCAACTGAAGAAGACTGGGCTCTATTGCCCCCATTACCATTACCCTGCCTGTTCTTTGGACACTCTCTTATAAAATGACCGTTCTGGCCACACTTGAAACAACCAGTGGAGCAATCACGACACATAACTGAGTGGTTACTACCAAACTTAGCACATGTAGGAGGCTTACTACCCCCTTGTGCCATACTACCTTGAGAATAGGCAGGTTTAGCTCTGAAATTCTAACTATTGTACTCACATTTGTTCTTTGGTGCTGGTGCACTAGCAGATGATGAAGCAGGTCCCTTTTATTTCTGTTGGAAGGATGACCTGTGGCATTACTCTTCTGCTGCTTGGACTCATTCCCTGATGTCTTAGCCCTCTTATGCTTAAACTCTTCTCTATTCCTCAACTTGTCCTCCTTACCTTGTCGCACATGGATCATTAGCCTTGCTATGTCTATATCCCCTATCAGCATAACTGCCTTGCCTTCCTTGCTTGACAGGCGAGACAACCCAGCAACGAATAAACTCATCCTGCTCCTCATGTCAGATAGCATCTACAGAGCATACCGGAAAAGTTGTGTGAACTTCAGGCTGTACTCATGAACGCTCAAAGAATCCTACTTAAGAGTACTTAAGAGTGAGGAACTCTCGTACCTTTGCTTCTCTCAGTTCTTGGGGGAAGAAACTCCCCAAGAAGGCCTCTTCAAAACAAGCCCAACTCACAGGTGGTGCACCCTCAGCTCGGTTCTTCTTCCATTGATCAAACCAAATCCTAGTGACACCCTTCATCTGGTATGCAGCTAGTTCCACCCTCTCAGCATCAACAACATGCATGATCTCAAAAACCTTCTGAAGTTCCTCACCAAAGTTTTCTAGATCCTCAGTAACACTTGAACCCGTGAAGCTTGGTGGATTTATCCTTAAGAACTCACAGATTCTTGAAGTAGCAGCCACTTCCTGAGGATTCTCTCTCTGTTGCCCAGCTTGATTGGTCACAACTTGGCTCAACATCCGGATGGCCTCACTGAACTCAACATTGGTGACCTCTCCTTGGGGTTGAGCTTCTGGTGCATTAGGTACCCCTTATTCCTGTGGTTCAACAATTCTTCTAGCCGGACGACCTCTGACAGCTCTTCGTGGAGGCATGATCTGAAAGACACGCGCAAGCACGAGTTAGAAAGAAACTTTTATAGAGATACACTCTATCGCACAAAATGAGTATGAAAGAAGTGAGATAGTTCCTAAGTGTCGCAGCCTCCTAATTATAGATGTGGCGCGCTTCACACCGATAACTAGGACTCTACAGACACGGCTTCATAGACTCCCTAAGACTCTTGAACTCTGGGCTCTGATACCAAGTTTGTCATGCCCCGAGCCTACACCCCGGGCAGGACTGGCACTCGAGAACCATTGCTGGCCCCAAGCGAACCCTTGGCCTGACTTACTACTCATCGAAAGACTTACTCATGATAAGATGCTTTAAAAAGTAAACTGAACTGCTCAATAGATAACTTAGAATGTATTAAATAACATTCAACTTAGCCAAAGTGGCTACTCAAGATTCAACATAAGCCAATAACAAGGTAGTGATAAATGAACTAACTAACTTTCTATCTATGAAGCCTCTAAAACTGGGAGGGATGTCGGGACAAGACCCCCGATCATGCTAACAATTGAAAACTACTAAAGCAATGTAAATAGGGATCCTCCGGAAAGCAAGAAGCCACAAGACTTTGAATGCTCAACTGAATCAACGAAGCGTTGAATGCTGATCCTGGTTACCTGTATCTGCATCATAACAACGATGCAGGCCAAACGGCGTCAGTACATTGAATGTACGAGCATGCGAGGGGAATACTAAAATAAGACATAAGCTTGAAAGGAACTGAAAGAACATACCTGGGCTCAACTCAACTCAACTTAACTCATTTCAATATAAAGAAATAATATGAATGCAGTATAGAGAAAAAGCTTTTAAAACATGGATAACAACTCGGTGTATTTAGAAATACAATAGTAACTTTGTATGTATGCAAAGATACAATATAAACTCTGGAATATATATAAAAATACAAATAACTCTGTGTATATAAGAATGCAAAATACTGCTGTGGGAGTTTCTCTAACCGACAACCATCACTTAAGAGCTATTATGATGATACAACGTTTTGCCTCACGCTGCCAGGGCCGTCCTATACCTTGCCGAGGGTATAGAACCTAACTACAAAGTGGATCCATTAGTCTATGCTAAAAAACACTAAGGAATCATCTAAAAAGTATGACCCTTTTCTACCCATGATGGCTACATGGTTTATGGGGGTTGGGAGTTGTCTGAACTCTCCTCTATATCGGTGCTCAATACTACTCCCAAAATATAATACTAGCTCTTATGTTTAAAAACATAACTTCTTTCTGTGGTTTGAGATAATTGCTCAAAACTTAGCTCAAAGGCTCTTCTTGAAAATCAAAGTTTCCTCTCTTGCTTAATTGTGAAAGCATTAACTCTATACTGAAAAACTAGCTCGAAGGCTCTTTTGGAAATCAAAGTCCCCTCTCTTGCTTAAATGTGAAAATATTTACTCTTTGGGAATACATAGTCCCGATATACTCTTTTTGAAGAAATGAACTTCAATCTTTACTCTTTACTCAACTGAAAACTCAAGTCTTAAAACAAAGTTAAACCGTTTGTAAAAGACTTTTGGAAACTCTATGAACTTCTCTTGACTTGACTCTTAACTTTCCTTGAATTGAATTATGGATTAAAGGCTCATGATCTCATGTTATGGATGATTTCATGTTGTTTAGATGTACCTTAGAGTGTATAAATCGACTAGAAAATATAGGTACGTTTCAAGGGAACTCATACGGAAAGAAGTGGGAAAGGGTAGAGAACCTGGCGTCCCTGGTGCTCTGAGTGGCGCGGGGCGCCAGAGCTTAAACTTCAGAACTGGGGATGGGGCGCACTGGCTAGCGCGGTTCCCCAGAGCCCAAACTACAGAACACAAAGTGGGGCGCTCTGGCTGGCACGGCGCCCCACCCCTTTCCCCAGAATTTTCCTGATTTTTCTTGCTCGTTTTTCAACTCTAAACCCTCTATATTCAATTGGTTCTTTACCCAAACACTTAGGATCGACTACATAACCAAAGTATGAAAGAATCTACTCAAAACGACATCTAATTTCATGAATTTAAATCAAAAACTTCTCAACAACTTCAACAATCAAGAACCCAATAGAAACTTCAAACAAATCCATCAAGAACTCAATTTCTATACTTTCAAGAACCAAATATCGCTGAATAAAATTATGATTGGTGCGTGGGTGAACTAGACCAACGCTATGTGATATCACATACCTCATAGGGATCACCCCTTGACGAAATCCACAAGCCCTGCTTCAAGAACTTGACGATTCCTTGCCTCTTCTCCTCTTTTCTACTCTTCTTTTCTCTCCTCTTAAAACCCTAAATCTTTTTGATGAAGCGTAAACTGAACCAAATCAGTTTAGACCCCAACTTAATTACCAAAAAAGAAATTAAATAATAGGGTAGTGAAAAGACCAAAGTACCCTTCTAAAATCTAATTTTTACTTTCCTTATCTAGACAACCCAACTTCAAATGAGCATATCTCCCTCATACAAACTTGAAAATGGCCAAAATTGGTGGAGTTGGAAAGATAATTCAAAGATATTTCCTACGGTATCTTGTAGCACACCTAACTCATCCTGAGCTAGGAGTTATGGTCGTTTGAAGTTGACCTAAAACTCAAACTTAGCTTAACTTTGTCAAACTTTCCAAATTTGATTATTTCCGAAAGCGGTTTCTTTCTAATTCTTATTCTTTCAAATAATGGGGTGTTACACTAAGTCTACTCCCAACTAAATATTCATGAAGTAAAATTCACGAAATACTGAATAACTCAAAACACTGACATGCTAACTAAGAATGAGACATTTATATACTAAAAATATGGCATTCAAAATTTGAAGCATGAATTTATGTCTGGTTGCAAGTATAATTCATGAACTAGAATAAATTTACACAAGTGAGGGTTCTGAGTGCTATGCATGGATTTATACTGAATTATCAAGAAATAAGTTATTTAGATCAAAGGAACCATATTCACAGTAAATCTTGAAAATCTAGAAACCCTAGGTCTGAACAGTTTATGAGAATATGAAGAACTAACTGCATTTTAGGGACCTAATGGGTTAAAGGAACCCACTAGTGATATCCCACATACCCGGTGATGAAATCTATGGAGAAATTCTTTAGATTTTGGAGCTGAAATTCGAAGAACACTCCTGCTTGTTCTTGGGTGAAGCGGTCGACTTTTCCTCTTCTTTTCGCTCTAAGTTGGGTGATTTTTTTGGAGAATGAGGGTTCTGGGTATTGTCTGGCTAGATTATTAGGCTTAGACTGAGTAAAACGACGTAGTTTAGGCATCAACCGATGTAATTTAAGTGCCCAATGCATAGGGGAAAATACCAAAACGACCTTGACTTAAAACTGACGAAGTGACTTTCACGATGGGACTGACGGTCCGTTAATAGGACCATGGCCCATCAACTAGGTCGTGGTTATGGCCCTGCCCAACAGGTCTCTACTAAAATGAGCGTAACTCTTTACTCTGAGCTTGGATTTTAGAAAACTCGGTGGCGTTGGAAATAGAATTTAAATATCTTTAATTTGATAGGTCATGGGCCCCCTAATTCATTTTGTGCTAAAAGATATGCTCGTTTGAAGTTGACCCAAAACCTGAAGGCTGACATGTTCCTTCCACGGTCCACTTCACGGACCGTGTGAAGCAGCACGGGTCGTATAGGCCACCGTGGTTCTTCGCATGAGCTGGGATGGTACTGGGTGGATCTCACGGGCTACCTGACGGCCCGTGTGGAGTTCCACGGCCCGTGTAGGGGTCCGGGGTCCTCCACCTTTTCCAAGGGTGTGAACCACGACGAGGGTGACTGGTCGTGGTCTTACACACGACCCGTGGATCCCTCAGTGGTTCACCTTTTTCTTCCTGTTTAGTCTTAGTTAGATTTTTCTGAGGTGTTACACAAAAGGGATACTAGACATACATAAGGTTATAGTTTTGTAAAACAATCCAAAAGTGCATGATAAGGAGATAGTCAATCCATGCCTAAAATTAAGTTGAAATCCACCATATCCAATACGATCAGATCTACCCACGTATCATACCCAAAGATAGTCACCATACATGATCTATCACAATATCATAGATAAAGCACAATCATCGAAAGAAAACACATAATTATTCTAAACAAGCAACGACAACATCTGTAACTAAGTTCAAATCCCCTAAGAATTCTAAGGATTCCATACTTCCAAGCTGAAGCTAAGAATAACCTAAACTAAGGCATAAGGCTAATTTACTAATATAGAATCCCAAAGATGGCCAAAATGTAGTTAACTAATTTTAATTAATTCAGGTAAAAAAACCAATGATTTGGGTAAGGGTTCAAGTTACCTCGAGAGCAAGGTGTTAAGCATCCCTCGAGGTCCAAAGATATGGGTCCGACCGTATCTTATATATTTATGTGGGGGTTAACTAACATGTAGCAAATAAGGTCACTATTTATTCATTATAGTTAATTAAACTACGTGATAGGATAAATATATATTTAGGCATTTAATACAAACAATTAGCATGAAAAATAATAATAGAATCAGACAAGCGAGAGGACAAAATTTACAAAAAAAATAATATAAAAAGAAACATATTTTATTTATTAAACTACCCCAAATTATACGAGCAATAAAAAGGGAAAAGAAGACAGAGATATCGTCAACTCCACTAACTTATACTTCTCGGATCAGGCTTATTAATCGGGAGACAAATCAAAGTTTGTCATTTTTCTGCTTGAGTCACCTTACATCATTTCCAACAAGGCTTAACTACCCCTACCCCCTTTTCCATATGCATGACCAATGTCCTAAAAGGGGCCTTGCGTCTCAACTTAATGTCCAAGAGGCATTGGACTTCTATTAATGTAGGTTTTAGACATAAAAAAAATATAAGTTACTTAGTTAGGTGTAACACCTCGAATTTGAAAAGAAAGGAAAGTGCAATTTTTGGGTTGGTGTCTATGTTTACGGGTTCAATCTACGTACCGTAGAAGCTTATACGGGCCATAGATGGCAACCGTAGGAACTGGGGAAAGTAATTTTTTAAAATCAACTCCAGTACCCCTTTTATGGTTCACTAGAACGGTCATCAACCTTTGTACGAGTCATAGATAGGTCTCGTAGGTGAGTCTCAGACTTAGTGAAATTTTGAGGGTCAAAGTTGGTTCCTACGGATGACATGTACAGACCGTCGGAAGACCAATGAACCATACATGGGATTCGTCAAAGAGGGTGAATTTTAAGGTCCCAGTATCCTTTCCACGGGTGACCAGTACGGTCCGTAGAACGACCTATGGATCGTATGTCCAACCTATAGGATCAAGTCGACAAGGCTTTTTATTCTTTTCCCTAATCGATTAATGACTAAACTATGTCATTTTGCTTTCTACCCTAAGCCCTATATAACATTTTAAAGCCCAAAATTAACAACTTTCAACTCATTCTCCAAAATTCCCTAAAACTAACCAAAGTCATCCTCCCAAATTCTCTCAAGAAATACTCAATAGATCTGAGCCCTACAATTTAGATTTGTCATGGAATGTGTCAATTTATGTAAGCAATGAAAACCTTGGTAAAATTATGTAAACTAATTTTATGAGCTGCACTAGAGTGTAATTATCTCATCTTTTTAATGCTTATTCATGCACAGTAAAAATATACTCCTTCCATTTTAATTTGTTTGCCCTATTTTCCTCTTTCATCTATTTTAAATTTTTTGTCCTACGTTTTTTAGTCTGTTTCAAAAAGAATATCTCTGTCCTTGTTATCAACTCTTTAATTTCAATATTACACGTGACATGTTTAATATTACAAGATTAAAGAATATTTTGATACATTTGACATATCTTTAATTTAATACCACAAGATTTAAAAGACTTCTTTACTTTCTTAAACTCGGTGGCAAGTCAAAATAGGGAAAAAAAATTAAAACACCGAGAGTATTATTTAAGCATGAATCATATAATTGATACTCAACCAACCAAAAAAAATACTAAAATCTGGTGTAGCATTTAATGACTAAATTTCTGCAATTAGAAGATTGAAGAAATTAGATGAAATTTACTCTTAAGCTTTAATTTAATAGTAGTTATTATATAGAAAATTCCTTTAACTACCTTTCATTTATTTTCTCTTAAGTCCCTATTGGTTCGGATCTACTAAAGTTGAAATTATTTTCAAACTTCATTTGTGGTAATGCTGAAAATTTTGCTAAAAGACAGTTTTAAGTGTGATTAGTGAGAGTAATTAAGAATTGTGCTCCTTTAATTAGACTATACAAGAATACATTTCTTTTACATTGTCATTTGTCACTATTTTTAGTATTTTGCAAATTTTCTAGTTAAAACAGAAAAATAAAAGAAAATAAATATTTTAGTCTCTATCATGCTATAAAAATTTTCAAGTAATAAGCATATTATGGAAGATGTCAACTATGTAAGATGCTTAAAGTTTCTACAAGCATTGTTCATTTTATATATATCAAGTTTTAAATTTTCATCATGTGAAATCAAGAATACACACATTATTGATGATTCTAGGCAAATAATATTGATAGAGAGATTTGGTTTTGCACCTGATGGACATGTAACCATTTCTCTAGATCATGTTTATTGGAGATCAGATGAACCAGCTGCAAAACTATATCCTTCTTCCATGGGATTTTGCCTTGTTAGAGATGTATCATTTCCGCGACTCTTGAATGAGTCCATTTATACAGAAAACTTTTGTGTTTTATCTAGTAAGTATGTAAATCTTGTCTTTAGATTTGACAAACTTGGCCCTGATTCATCCTACAACACATCAACCACAATCGACGAGCCTGATGAGTATAATTTGATATTTGGCAATTGTCAAAAGGAATTTCTTGTGACAATGAATGTGCATACTGAAATATACAATGTGAATAATAATGGGGAGAAAGATTTTCTTCCTGCTGGTCAGACTATATTGCCTAAATTATATTTCCTTTTATTCGTTGTATATTTTGTATTTTTGGCTATATGGGGATTTATTTGTGTTAAACAGAGGAAAAATATTCACAAGATTCATTTGATCATGGCTATGTTGTTGGTTTTCAAGGCGTTGAAGTTGATATGTGCTGCAGAAGACAAGATGTACAATAGAAATACAGGGAAGGCTCATGGTTGGGATGTGGCGTTTTATATTTTTGGATTTTTGAAAGGTGTAACACTTTTCACTGTTATTGTTCTTATTGGAACTGGTTGGTCATTCTTGAAACCTTTCCTTCATGACCGCGAAAAAAAAGTTTTAATGTTTGTGATCCCCTTACAAGTGATCGAAAATATAGCTTCGATTGTGATAAGTGAAGGTGGACCTGTTGAGAAGCATTGGTTAGTATGGAATGAGTTGTTTTTGTTAATAGATGTTATGTGTTGTTGTATTGTACTTGTCCCAATTCTATGGTCTATTAAAAGCCTTAGGTTGGCATCCAAGAATGATGGAAAAGCAGCTGAAAATCTCAAAAAGTTAACACTTTTTAGGCATTTTTATGTTGTCTTGATTGTGTTCTTGTATTTCACTAGATTTGGAATTGCTATGATTGAAAGTGTAGTAACTTATATGCATGAATGGGTTACTGTTGTTGCTGCTGAAGGTGCAAGCTTGATGTTCTATATGTTTATATTCTATAATTTTAAGCCAATTGGGAAAAATCCATATTTGGCTATTCACAAAGATGACGATGATGAAGGAGAAGATGAAGACGATGATGAAGGAGAAGATGAAGACGATGATGAAGAGGAGATTGCATAAGAATTTGTCCATTAAAGTGCAAGTCTCTTTGGCAACATAGGTGGACCTTCCCTCACGTAAAATTGTACAATTAATTTTTATTTCATATTTATTTTTAGTTTTTTTGGACACTTATTAATATTTGTAGAATATGCAATTATTTTATTATGTCAAGTTCTTATAGAAGAAATTATTTCCATGTTGTGATGCACTCCCCCCCCCCCCCCAAAAAAAATAAAAAAATAAATTACGTACTACAACATGTGCAAAGTAAAGATATAAAAAGCTAGATAGAGGAAAAAACAATTAAGTTATTGTGTTATTTTCCTTAAATGAAGGGTTTTCAATTGATTAGCTAATAGTTATGTTGCTTGATTTTAACTTGACTTCTACAATTCCTAATGGAGCAGAAAAACTAAGGGCCTGTTTAAAAAGTCAACTGGTAATTGGAATTGGAGTAATTATTGTGATAGTAATTATACAGCTTATTAATTACACAATATAATAATTATGATGACCTATTTATTTTTATAGTGTAATTACAAGCGTACTACTTGGTTAGCCAAATATAATTACATAGTTAGATTGAATTTTAACTAAGACATTGGAAAATCTCAAATCACTTCACCATCTTAACTTCTCACACAATGCTTTGCCCGGAAGTATACCAAAGGCCCTTGAAAATTTAACTCAACTTGAATTCTTAGATTTCTCAATTAACAAGTGTAAGAATTCAAATGTTCTCGTGAGTATCCCATTCTTATTTTCTTCTCGATCATCATAATATTATTTTGAGCTTTTGGTATTTATTTGATTTTGTTATAAGCAGGAATCAGGAAGTCATGACGAAGGCAAATGGATTGACAATAAGAAGTTATAAGCAGTTCTTCTTTAGCCCTCTTTTATATTTCTTTCCCTTTTGTAATGACGTTTCCCATCATTGTAGTTATTTAAGACCATATTACCCTGACATAGGTCCCCACAGGTCGAGATTGGAAAAAATCAAACAATAAAATAAAGTGGGGAAACTGCCTTTGGCTTCGCTATAAAAAAGACATCCTTTACTATAGTGAAGGGTGGCTCTGTAACGATTTGATCCGTCGTTACTAACGGACACCTCGAGCAGAGTCCGAAAAGTTTGGAAAGATGGTGCAAGAATTTTTAAAAGTTTGAGCACACAATGATTTTTGGATTAAACTTGATTTTTCTGGGCTGGGCTGACGTCAGCCCGCTATAGCGGAAGGCTTCCCAGCTATGGCGGCGACAATATGGCAGTCTGAGAGCCTCTATAGCAGGACGTTGAAATTTAACAACCTAATTATTGCATCATCTTTTATTTTCCTCTCTCTTTTGAAAGGATAAATATATGAGAGCTGCACCAAAAATCCTCCAAAGGCACCCGGGGTAAGGGAGAAATGGATGAGGGAGAATTACCGCGCATGAGAGGTGAAAGTCTATGGATTTTTTGTGTCCGTTCATCAAGCTTTGCTTCTGTAGAGTCAAATTCATGGGCAAGGTTCATCCGTTTTTTCTTGATGCCAAGGTAGGCTAGGTTTCTTACAATTGAGTAGCTAGTTAGACCTGCATTTACCGTATTTTATCTTGTAAATATTCTTATACTACATGTATAGGGCTCCAGTCACAGAGTTTGGATGGTTAGAAACTGTTATTATGTGTTGTTAGGCCGGAGATGAGGTAGTGTGTAACACCCCCAAAATTTCTAAGTTAAGACTCGAACCATTCTTCATTTACTTGTAGAGTCATATCGAGTGATTCATAAATTACATATGTGTAAAGGTAAATTCTTTAGTGTGGGAATGATTTTGATATGAATTAAGGTCACTAGAATCCCCTAGCACAAAGTAGAGTTGAAAGTTTCCTTATCGATTAAGTTTTGATGTAAGATTCTACTTGGGTCAATTTCAAACGATCATATCTCTTAGAATATAAAGAGTTACGTGGCCCATAACCTATCAAATTAAAGGTATTTGAATCTAATTTCCAACGCCACCAATTTCGCGTCAATCCAATTTCTGAGTAAAAAGTTATGACCATTTTAGTAACTGATACAGTGCAGTGACGAATTAGCCGACGGGAAAATATTAAAAAAGGTCTTTTTGTCCTTTTACCTCCAAGAAAACCCTAAACGAATTTCTTGACTAATATAAGGCTCAAAACAATCAGATTTTCATCTTTTAATCCATCACTCTCTTCTCTCTCAAATCCTAAGGCAAAACCCTAAGGAAAAATCAAAGTAGAAGACTCCGTTCAAGATTCGTTCAATCTTTTTCAAGATTCTTCTTCATGGTAAGTTTTTCTCCAAGAATTCCATTCTTTCCAACTCAAATTCTCCATACAATTATGAATCACTAATGAGAATCATAATTCTTAGTCATAGAGATTTCAAGAAACATATTCAAGAATCTCAAGAAAGTTTTTCTTGATTTTCTCCTTCATGCTAGGGTTTCAAGGCTTCTAATCAAGTTATTATTCAAGATTCTTCAAGAACCTTGTTCTTCCAGGTATGTAAGGCTATCATAGTGTTGGACTAGTTCGTCCTCACGCCCTACATCTACTTTCAGATCAGTAAAAGAGTAATCTAGGATTCTTTCCCTAGATTTGAGTATTCTTGAGATAAGTTGATTTTTAGTTCTTGAGTTCATGTTTCTTTTTGAAATTCTACTCCTAATTATTGAATTGCTATATGTTATGCATTAACATTTTTGAGTTGAGTCGTTCATGTCCATAATTCCGCATGAACCCTATGATTTGAGTTATATATTTTGGAAAGCTTTTTAAAGCCAACACTTGAGTTCTTAAACTGAGTTTTTTGAGGAATTAAAGATGAGTTTTGAGAAAGAGTTGTATTCATGAGTTTCTATATGGTTATTTAGGTCCTCAAGTTGAGTCGTTCATGTTCATAATTCCGCATGAATCCTACGAATTGAGAGTCTTTGAAAGCCAATCATTATGTTTCAAACTGAGTTTTGAGAAAAGTTTAAAGGTTCTATTTCATAAAGACTACAGAGTTTCTAATGTTATTTTATTCATATATATATATATATATATGTGTGTGTGTATATGTATATATGTTGATTATTGGACTTGAAAGATAAGTTCATAAGTGCATGTTTTCAAGAAGGTAAACACGTCTCATGTTTTGAAAGAATTTCAAGTAATGTAAGAAGTCCATTCTTTATAATGGGTGAATTGAGCACAAAGTTATGTTAATTATTTTGGGAGTAGTATCGAGCACCGAGTTGGGTTAGAATCTTTTATGATTCGAAAGTCCCATAGAACTACGTAGCTAGCGTAGGATAGGATAGCATTGACTCTTCATGCGACTCCTCACTGCCTCTGAGAAGGCCAACTAGATGGATCCATAGTCATGATATCATCCTATACCCCCGACAAGGTAGAGGATGGGCCCTTGCAACGTGCGGAGGGACGTTGTATCATTGCCAGACTCATGGTAATGGTTGTCGGTTAGAGAAACTCCCCACAAGTAAAGTATATTATTTTCATGTTGCTTTCATTGTAAAGCTTAAATGGTTTTCACTTGATGTTCATGTATTGATTCAGTTGAGTTGCTTTCAGTCATTCAGCTCAGTTATTTGTTTACTCAGCCATATTACATACTCGTACATTCCATGTACCGATGTCATTCGACCTGCATCCTTTTATGATGTTGATATAAGTGTTCATTATTATCAACAGATGCTTCGTTGAGATCACTCTACACTCCATTTAGCTTTGTATTCCAGAGGACTTCACAGTTACTTTCCAGCTAGTAGTTTTGAGGTGTCGTGGGTCTTGTCCTGGCACTCGTCTATATATAGTAGAGGCTTCATAGATAAATAGTTTTGGAGAGTTTTTCAATTTTCAGAGGGTTTCTTTAAAACTTATGTTTAATACTCAGTATATTCAGAGAGTTTTGAGATTTAATGCACTCTTGATCTAGAATTTCTTTCAATTTAATGCTTATGTATGCTTGAGTTAATCTTTCGCTTGTAGTCAGCCAGGATATGGGTTCTCTTGGGGACCAGAAATGATTCTCAAGTGCCAGCCACGTCCAGGGTGTAGGCTCGGGTTGTGACATAGTGGCTAGGGAGTAGGTCTCTAGTTCTTGATTTGCCTTGAGTTCCTTTTAGGATGGTTGTATGTTTCTAGTTTATGTATGTATGTATGTATGTCTACTGCTTTGTAGCATAATTTGTACAATGCATGGTAGGGAGACATACATTGTGACATCATATAGGTAATCTCATGCAATGAACTTGTGATTCTGACATGAATTTTGAGTGGTCTTGTTCAGTATGTTATGTGATTGTGCATGATTGTTTGTGATTGTTGGTTAACTCGGGTACCACGCCGGTACATTAACAGTTTGCTTTGTGTTCTGTGAGAGGACCAACTATGTATTCATGGTTTCATGAGTGGACCTTGTGTATTCTTTCATGAAATAATTGTCGCATGTTGGATCCCCGAGTGGTCCGGGTTACTTGGAAAGTGAGTCGATCTCAGGTCTGACTTGTATGTGACCATGTGGGACATGGATCATGTTATGGTAAGTCAGAGTAAGGACAAGGAGTCCGGGATATGTATCACTTGTGATGGTGGAGGTAAGTTAATTGTTCATTTGCATCTAGATTCTTGGGGTTCTTCTGCATAATTATCTTAACTATTGGGTTGAGTTAATGAGGACTCAATTATCTAGTCGTCCAATATTAATAGTAATGAACTTGATTTTGTAATGGGTTTTGGGTTTAGTTTGCTAAGGATAAGTTGATCTAAGGTGCCATTACTGTTCTAAAAAGGGCTTGGGAGTTGGCATAGTTACTGTAAAAGGTAGCAGGTTAGTTGATAGGGCTGACGATGGCCTAGTTTTTAGGGATGTTAATGTGGTACATGGGTTAGGTTATGATTATATATTATTGTGATATCACAGGTTGGCTTGGGAGGTCATAGGGTGGCGTAGTTAAGGTGCTTAGTCATGGTATTTACCTTGAAAGTGTAGAAGTAAGGGAGCAGAGAAGTGGGGTGGTGTAATTTCTGTATTGCATGAATTGTCTGTTTATTTACATTATGTTATGCGGTAGGTTCGGGTCGACCGATGATACCTACCAACACGTGTTTTTCTAATGATACTACTCTTGCTATGCCACTTGGCATAGTGTGGTTGCAGGATTAGTGATATTTCATAGGTACAAATGATGAGGATCATTTTCCTTTCTTATGGTGGGAGTTATGTCCAATTTTCTTGTATAACCTGTACTTCCTTAGTAGCTTTTGTACCTGTTTATACTAGTTCCTTGGGGAAGTTTTCAGTCTTTTATATAAAAGGTTTATGAAAGTTTTTTTCCTTAAAGTTATGATGTTTTAATGAGCCTTTCATAGTAAATTATTTATTTTCCGTATGTTATAATCTGAATTGGGTGGTAAGGGTTCTCCTATCTAAGTGTTAGAGTAGGTGCTCACACAGTCCGGTGGTTGAGTCGTGACATGTTTGCTATACCAAAGACATGAAGCTGCAATGTTTCGTTATAATGAAGGCTTGGTCCGCTATAAAAAAAACCTTCACTATAGAAAAGGTTGGGATGTTTATTTTCGTGTTTAAGTAAGTTTCCTACTCAAGTCTTGTTTATGACTTAGAATATTCCATCAGAGGACCCTAATAGTGATTCTATCAAGACTTATGGCTTTTTCCTCTGAGGTAAGTGACTCTAATCCACCTTTTCCTTCCATAATTTGTTTTATGCGTAGAATCGAAGGATAAGTTCTTCGTAGAAATTTGTGGGTCACACCCTAGGGTTATAATTGTTGGTGAAGAATGTAAATATAAAGTATATATAGGTTTTCTATTATTTTCCATAGAATTTGGTCATTTAGCATGAAATTGTGAGTCTAGGCTTTAATTTTGATGTTGGAAGATCTAGAAACCCCATAAAAATGGGTTCTTGAGCGCACGAACTATTCAAGAGAGGTTAATGGGATGAAAATCTATGAATGGGATTGGGTTGATCATGAAAATCTCTGATTTGATAAAATAACCAATTAATTACTTGTTAGACCTTCTAAAAAGGTAGAATTAGGTGGATTTGAATATCCAAGACCTCCATTTGAGTAAATAGGGTATTAACGTGACCTTATACTCTATTTATATTAGACTTTGAGCATTCTAAGGCGTTATAAAAAGGTAAGACTTCGACAATTTAGCTTGTTTTCTTTTAATTCATCAGTTGAGCTAAATTACGATTTATTTGGAGTTAGATTTTTCTTAGTTGCCAATATGTAATGTGAGTTGTAATGCATGTTGATTGGTCTTCGGACATAGTTGTTGTTGTTTCGATGAAATTAAGAGTTGCTTATTTAGCATGCAAAACTGTTGAATTGATTATTTATTGATAATATGAATTATGAACTTGTAACCACTCTGTAATGTGATGATGTTGTGAAATGATGATATAGTGACTATGTTATGCTTGATGTGTTGTCCTGAGAGGTAATTAGAGAGGATAGTATATTGAAATATGCAGATGTAGTGAATATATTATCACTATCACGATAATTAGTGGCTTGAATCCGATGTGATCTTACGAATGAGCGGTTTGTGTGGGATCGGATATCATATTGGTACGGTACATGGACACTTAGGTCCCCGGTAGGTTTTGACTAGATGATCAAGATTAAGATCCTTCAGTATGTGTGTACAAATGAGAGTGATTTATGATTTTAAGAGGTATATTAGTGATTATGCAACTCCAAGGAAGAATGGATATGAATATTGTTTATCTTGTCGCATTATGACAAGTGTATTGAATTATCTTATTGCATTATGACAATTATGTTGAATTATCTTATTGCATTATGGCAAGTGTGTTGAATTACCTTATTCCACTATGACAAGAGTATTGAATCGACTTGTTGTATTTTGACAAACATATAATGATTTATACTGATGAGTTATTTTGATAAATGATCTTGTTCAGTGCTTCATGATTTTACGCGCCAGTTAAGGTCTAGTGATGTTACAAGAGTAGTAATGTTAAAGAGTAGTATTTTCTCAACTTTTGGAATTCAAATCCTCTTATAAATATTAGGTATGATTGAACTACCTTATACGTGATAAGTTTGTGGGTTGGGTTATGAATATGCTAAGGACTTGTGAATTTGTGATAAATATGCTTACATTTTAACTATGTGCAAATGCCCATCTACATGTTCTCTAATTGTGATTTTATATTTTCTACTAATATTAGTCGGCCTAGCATGCCTACTAGTGCATAGTTTTTTTTACTGATACTACTTCTACACTTCCATTGAGTGCAGACTATGATCCATAGGTGTATACCAGACCCCAAATTTTGTTGAGTTTGCTTCCATATTTGAGTGTAAGTTACTTCCATTCGAGCTGCTGCAGATCCTCTTATTTTTGGATGTTTTTTCTTCCCACAGATTGAGACTCCTTATTTATTAGTTAGTTCTATTCTTAGACTTGTTAGTTAGATATTTTGGTATGATGCTTTTGTATTATGGGTTGTAATAGTTAGACTTCTGCTTATTTATTTATTTAAGACATAACCTCTATTATGTTGTATTTCCGTATTTTGGCTAGGATTGTTAGATGAATGGATCAACTAGGTTGATGAGTATTGGTTAGCCTATCGAGGGTTAGAATGAGTGTCAGGCACACCAATTTAGGTCATGACAAGGTTTGTATTAGAGTTTTAGGTTCGTCGATCTTACCGTATTGAAACATGTCTAGTAAAATCTTGTAGAAATCATGAAAACATCTATACTCCTCTTCGAAAGGATATCAGATATTAGAAAAAACTCACTTCTTTTTTCCGTCATGCTATTACTTGATTAAAATTGGTGTCTGGTGATCTAAATTGATAACTGACGCTCTTTCGCTCTTTTCTCTCACAGATGGTCAGAACACAATTAGGTCAGGCTAGTAACGATGCTTCTGTGCTAGTTGCTGGTGTCGTGACTCATGATAAAGAATGGACCAGAGGAGGAGCTAGAGTTAAGGATAGAGAAGCAATCCCAGTTGGGTTTAGAGCTCCAACTATTGAGTAGGTGCAAGAGAGGGTTGAGTCCCCTACACTTCAGAAGGATTTTAAGGTCATAACTTAGGAGGTAGAGGTACCGGTTTGAGAACCAATGGCACTAGATTCGGCTTCTTCAGAGATAATAGCTCAGGTAATGACATTACAAGGCTATCTAGAAAGTGATGGAACTACGCTTGCAGTTCCCACAATTCTTATGGGTTAGAATCTGAGAGTTTAGCATAATATAGCGATGGTTCCTCGATTGGATGAGATTTTTGAGATAGGTATATTTTCGAGGCTTGTGACTACACAGGCGATGCCTATGGAAGAGCATTATCTATTCTAAAGATTCACTAAGATGAAGGCTTCTATAATCTATTGTACTGAGTCTAAGGACACTTATGCATTCATCATTGACTATCGCAAGGGGTACCATAAGATGGTGGCAGTGGAGATATATAGGGAAGAGTTTGTCACTTTTCAACTAATGAGAGATGCGAAGTTATGGTAGAGAGCATATGTGTCACGATCCAAAAGTCGAGGTCATGATGGTACATATCCCGAGAACCCCAAAATGGTATGTAAGACAAAAGATATAACACATACGAGACTTTTGAAGGGAAGTTAGGCCACAAATGATAAAAAAATTTCACGACCCGAGCCTACACCCTGGACGTGCCCGGCACTCGAGAACCATTGCTGGTCCCCAAGCGAACCCTAATCCTGGCTGACTACAAGCGGAAGACTAACTCAAGCATACAAAAGCTTAAAAACTGAATAAAAATAATATATTCAACTCGCCATAAAATAGGCAACTT